>JAUKWC010031764.1:0-17802 GCA_032356245.1 Endocladia muricata | reverse complement strand
GCAACGATGTAACCGACTTCTCTAAATTCAGTCTGAATATTCAACTCGGATCCGCAGGCAGTAATACCTACTATTAAATCTTCAAGAGCCTTAAATGTAACAGCATCACCAGCATTAGAGCTTGGCTTTTCTCGAAAGAGCTTTCCTGATGCGTCAAATATGACATTACAAAACAGCTTGAAGGAAGTGGGTATGCAATCTGGCTCTATTCCAAAATTTTCAAGACTACTTGCGAGATTTCTTTTACAAGATGCTGCGACCTGCAATCCATCCTCAGAAAACTCTTTATTATCGCAGGTAGCTATTAAAAAGTCATTGCGTCCGTTACTGTCACTTATAATTTTCAATAACTTTCTCCCTCTATTACTCCATAAATAATTTCCTTTTGTAAATAATAGACTCTCTTCCATTTCGATTGTTTTATTAGAGGATGCGTGTTCTCTAATATCTGCTTCACTAAAAAATACTAATTCACTCACTTGTTTTCCCTTAACATCTATAACCTTTAGATAATCACCTTTCTTAATAGTTAATGCTTCGGCTGATTGTTTTCTTATAATATTCATTCTATAATAATCTTTTATAGTCTAGATCTTAACTTTGGTGTTTAGTTTTATATACATCTACAATCTCCTTAATAGGGTTAAAAGTATCTTCTTTAATCTCGATAAACATTGTCAAATAGTCCCGCATTCCTCCATTCCATAGTCCTGTTTGCTCTATGAACTTTATTGGTTGTCCTTTATAAGATTTTTCTACAACCATATTAGGTCGAGATGATGCAAATTCAGTTAAATCAAAGTTTACACCATTGTAATCCTTAGAATACATAACCATATTTACAGGATTAAAATGAGTTGCTCTACTAGCTAAGTCTTTTTGTATATTATTTAAAGGATCAATTTCAAGTTTTTCGACAATTTGTAAACGTGGGATCCCAATGTCATTTAAAACCCAATACGGAGCTCCGCCTGTGTTACCAATAGTTGGTATCATTCCACAAATACGGATTGGGGCGTTTAAAAGTTTATAAACTGTAATGTGAAATCCTTCTAAAGACGAATCTAACACCTCTTGAAGATCAATATGAAAATATCTCCTTAGAAATTTTATTAATTGCTTTTTCTTTTTGCCTTCAATAGCATCTTTTTCAAGCAATTCTAGATATTTGTGAACTTGCCTTGTGCTGTATATTAGGTATCCTGTAAGTAGTTTATTTACTTCTATATATTTATTATGATGTTTTGAACACGATATATTATCAATATTTCGCAGTTGAATTATGTCTTCTTCAATAGTATTTAAATTGCTCAACAACGCTCCGTGACCAGACGGTTTTAATAATGGAATTCCAACTTGAGTGAGTACGAGATTACTATCGCTATCTATAGCGTGAACTTTTGACTTTTCATCTTGTACGACTAGATTTATACCTAGATTTTCTGAAATATGATCATCCCATATTTCAGAGAGCGCACTTGCAAATTTTGTAGTATGGTCTGAAGCAATTGTAAAAGTAATTTGAGCTGAACTGTAATTATTTTTTGTTTTATTATAAAGATCAATTTGTTCTTGAAAAGCTGTTATAGTAGAATATTTATCGCAGTGAATTGGTATTAAGGCTTTAGGTAGTTCTTTAAGTGGTAAATCACGGTCATTTAAAAAAAGTTTTACGATGGCTATTTTTTTCTCATCACTTGTGGCTGTGGTAAGATTAATATCCGCAATTTGCACTTTAAAATGGTTATAAAAAGGGAGTGATTTTATATGTTGAAAAAATGTATGTAACCCATACATTTCCGTGCGATTTACAAAAGCGCTAAAGGTTTCTTCATTAGGATTAAAATTGCGCTCCATTGCTATTAAATCTTTAAATAGCCTCGAACCTGATCCACTAGCTGGAATAAAAATTGCGTTAGAAAATTTCTTTGAGTTTTTCCTAAAAATTCTCTTGAATCGCTTTTTTTGAGTGTAATTTAATTTCCTAATTCCATTTTTTACAAGAGCATTCTTAGCTATGATTGTATAATGTTCATCATTTAAAATGCTTCGCATTATAACTTTTGCCTTTGCTACGTATTCTTTAGGAATAGCTTTTAACTCTCTATCTATTGATGGTATGAAATTAGCTGTTTTAGGCATAAGGTTCATTTTGTACTAATGATTTATCTATTGAGTATGATGATGGTAATGAAATTATTGTAATAGCCCTTTCTTGAGCTGGATGCCAAGAAATGTATTTTGCTTTCGCGAAAGCGTGTAAGTGTTTTTCCATAGGCCACTTGTGCCATTTCTCAAAGAAATAATTACAATTATCTACAATCGCTTCTATCTTATCTAAAGGAGGTCTATGAAAATTATGCTGCTGATGAAAAACGGCTGCTTCACATAAATAAAAAGGCATATCAATATCTAAACACCTAAAGCTTAAGTCCGTATCCTCTGCACCATAACCAATAAAGTTTTCATCAAATTCTTCCAGTCGATAAAAATCTTCCTTTGTAATACTGAAGCAGAGACTCCAAAACAACCCAGCATCCATTGTCCTTATACAATTCTCTACTTGCGGTCTTCTGGGATGATTAATTGCTTGACGCTCTAGTTCCATTATATTAAATCTCGAGGATGGTATGTAATTAAGATATTTTGGTGATCCCATATACAAGCCGCTACTTTTAGTAAGATGAGTTGCCATCTTCGCAAAATAATTATAGCTGGGTATACAATCAACGTCTAAGAAATGAAGAATATCATATTTTGCCAGGGATGCCCCAAGGTTACGTGCCTCTCCTATGGGCAGTTTTGCATTTAAAGTACCTTCAATTTGATAAATTAAAATAGGTATATCAATTGCGCTATCAATTTTAGGTGTTGGCCCCATATTTACAACAATCACTTCGTCGGGTATACTTTTAGATAGAGAAATGCCACGAAGCATATTATTAAGTTGTACTTCCCGCATATAGTGTATTGTAATGATAGTCTCCATAATGCTACTTGATTAACTATAAGCTTCTAATTTTGAATAAAAATTTCTGAGGGCAGGTCTAAAATTATCAATCGATCTTGGTAAAAAGGATGGTGCTATTTCCTTATCTAATTGTAATAAAGTTTTAATGGCAGACTGGAAGTCAACTCCTTTTAAAGCGACTGCGAGCTCTTGTTTCTCCAAAAATGATAGAATATGATCTTGCTCAAGAAAGGGTCTCTTCTCGGCAATTGCTACAAATTTTCGATGATAGCTCAGTAGTTCGGAAGTAACACTACTTCCGCAAGCAGCGATTATAACATCTGCCACTTTTACATAAGCTGCAATATCTGATACAAAACCATAATGATTATGATTTTTATAGTTCTTAGTGAAATCAAAATGGCCTATAGTATTAATTTTTCTATTTGGAAATTGAGCGATAATCGATGTCAATTTCACATCAGAAAAGCTATTGCCTCCGCTACCTTGTACTACAAGAATGTTTTTGATATCTAAAAGACTACTTGGATTGTCACCGAGATGTTTATTAGAATGAGCGAGTCTTGAAATAAAACCTAAGTATATAGTTTTTTCTATAATCCATTGAGGTGTATCTCTATGCTCTAATTGCTTCGGATAATACGCAAATAAAAAAACTGCTCCTCTGTAAGCTTCTAGATGTGGTAGATCATTACGATCTCCTGGCATCCTTCTATACGCATATGGTACACTACTCACACGACAAAGCGTTGCGATTTCTACACTAACATCTACTAGCATTAGTCGTATATTATTCTTCACAACTTCAGCTAAGATTGTACTAGAGCGTCGCTGGATATTACGAAGTCCAAGCGGGTTGTAATGCAAGAAAACTGGACGCTCGCATCCAGGTATTTTAAGCTCATCTTTGTAAAATTCTTCATCGTCTAGCCTAATAACATTCGTTGTTGAAGCAAATGCATAGTCACTATCCGTAAAAACTATAAGATCATCACCTAACGCATCAGCAAGTACTTGTGCGTAGTTTGAGTGTCCATTTCCGTGACTATGTGCGTAATATCCTATCACAGTACCTTTTTTATAACATTCTTCACAGAAATCAACCTGAAATACAGCTCTTCATAATTACTTGTCATCTCAATGTGATTGCAAAAAGTGACCGCTCTTTCTCTACAAGCTAACCTATTAAAAAGCCTCATCTGCGGTATTGACCGTATAAGCTCTTTTACTGAACCTGTTTCCACAAGAATTGAACACGTATTATCTAGAATTTCAATTGATGCTCCGCTTTTATATCCTAGAACTGGTGTACCACAAGCTAGTGACTCTGCAAGAACTAACCCGTAAGGCTCGTCCCAAATACTTGTAAAAAGTAAGGCAGTGGCATTACCTAGATAATGGTTTATCTCTTCGTGATCTAGGTGTCCAACATATGATACTAAAGGATTTAATAATAATTCCGCTATGTGTATATTATAATAATCCTTATCATAGATAGGTCCGGCTAATATTATTCTTGAGTTTGTATTAATGGCAGCCACTATAGCGTGATGAGGAGCTTTCTCTTTACAAATACGACCAATCCAAAAAAAGTAGTCATTCTGTGGCTCAATCTGAACATCCCATTTTGATAGATCAATTCCGTTATATATAGTTGTAACATCTAGTCCTTGTTGTTGCCACTGATAAGCATTACTCATACTGACTGAAGTATAAAAAATTTCATCAGAGGTACTGTGCGAAAGAATACCTTGAAGAACAGATTTTATTATAGGTGTGTGAAATGTATGAACTACAGGGATATCTAGAAAAGACAATAAGGTGATCGCTTGACTATTTAGAGAATGACTATGAACGATATCATAATTACCATTTTTAATTTCCTTAATCGCTTTCGCGAAAGCTATTTGCTTAAAAGATTCACCATCATAGAGTAACGTCTCCCTTTCAAATTCTGAGTGTTGAGATCCATCTATAGTAATACCCTCTATATTCAAAGCACTATCTGAGTCTGGATGCGCAAACAACGTTACTTTATGTCCAAGCCTCTGTAAAGCATTCGCTAAGAGATGAGTTATCATCTCTAAACCACCAGCATAAGGTTCAGAAATAGGAAATAAACAGTGCGCAAGGATTGCTATATTCATAGTCCTAGTTCCTTTTGTAATTCATAATTGTGCACTTCTTGAAAACTCACTTTCAAGTGAATTCTACTTAAAAACCTTACTCCAGCTATAAAAAGAACTGAAATACCGATAAAACGATTTAAATAAATTACCGAAAGAATTCCTGAAATAAATAGCAATAGATTAAAAGTCAATTGTTCAAAGTCCATTGATGTTCGTTTAAGGAATTTATTTGTTCTATTGAATGGTCTGTTACTATTTATGGCGTAACCCCACCAAGCAAAAGCTCCTTCCAAATTATTTGCAATAGAGATAATCCACGTTGAAAATGCTTCCTGATAGGGTTTAGACTTACTGTATAGAAGTAGAAACTGAGAAATGTTATTAAGTGCAATAGTAGTAATAGCAATAAGCATAAGAATCTTGATATCTACACCGCTAACGAAGGGGGCTAATAGTCCTGTACAAATAACAAAAAGTAAAGGGATGCCATTGAAATTCAGCCAAGATAAAAGTTGAATTCCAATTATTTTCTTTGAGAGTATATTGAGTTTGTTGCTATTAATAGTATGGATTAAGGTTTGAAAGTTTCCAAAAATCCAGCGCATACGTTGCACTTTTAAGTCCTCACAATTAGAGGGCATAGTTCCCGCTCCTATGATTTGCGAAGAATAGCCTATAACACAATTATTCTCTAAAAGTTCTACGCCTAAGTATGCATCCTCAGTAATAGATTTAGTAGGCCAACCTCCGGCTTTTTTAAGACAACAAACATTAATAAGAGTGAGAGTCCCAGTCGGTAAATTCTTGTTTACGGACCCAGCAGACTCAGAATAAATATTAAAATAGTGATTAAACTCGTTTGCTAAAGCATTATTTGACTGGTGATTACTATAAGACTGAGGGAATTGTAAAAGATCAGCCTTAGATGAATGATAACAATTTACTGCTAAATCAAGAGCATCTGGCGTGAGTTGATAATCGGCATCGACAGTAAGAATTAATTCTGTATCAAGAGACATCAAATCACTGCAGATATTGAGAGCACCAGCTTTATAGCCTTCAACTTTTTTATAATTATAAAAATGCACATTGTTGAGACTTAGACAATAATCTTCTACTGGTCTCCAAATATCTTCATCATTTGTATTATTATATAATACTATGACCTCAAAATTATCGTAAACCTGAAATGCTGCAGCTTCTATTGTTTTCAAAACACTATCTACTGGTTCATTACAAACCGCAATATGAATACTAACAAATAGAGATTCTCTTTTGGACTTTTTTACACTATTTACAACATCCTTTTTAAAAAAAGGAAATGTATTTTTTTGCACACAGACGTATAGTGAAATGAGCAAATTGATTAGCAATAAGGTGTATAAAAAGGTATAAGAAAAGAGCAAACTTGTGATGATAGTCAAGCAACAGAAAAGGATTACAATAATCGAAGTTTTATACAAAATATAGCTTTTTTGTAAAGCTAATATCTTCATACTCGGGGACTAACAATTATCTTCGGCCTACTAGCAATTTAAAAATTCAACCCCTTCGAATATTTAAAAAAATAGACCTAACTAACTGTTATATTGTCTTTTATTTAATTTTTTAAAAATTTGTTAAATTTTAATCCAATAACACTTTCCTAAAATCGTTCGGTGTCAACATATACTTTTCTTTGAAAATTTTACTCAAATAACTCTTACTATCAATACCTACTAAAACAGCTATATCTTGAATAGGCAAGTTGGTATTTTCTAGAAGATCTTTAATTCTACTCATTCTTACATCATTAATGTACTTCTTACCAGTAGTTCCAAACTTTCGTTTGATCAAATTTTGAAAATTGCCTTCGGTTATATTAAGTTCACTTGCTATAGCACTGACTGAGCTAAATTTCAAAAAATCTTCATTCAACAGTGATTTGGCTCTTTGTAATATTTGAATTTCTGCGTGAGAAAATTTCCCATTAACAACATTATTTGATAGATCTAACATTTGTTGGGCTAAAACTTCAAAAGTCTTAGATGCCAAAAACATTTTTCGTAGAAATTTTTCTTGATCCAAGGTATCTATAAAATAAAATGCGTCTGAAATCTCTAGTGTATATTTTCCTTTATAATAAAATTCTTCTTGAGCATTTTCATCTAAAATTGGCTTACGCAGCGAAGTTTCGATATCGTTAAAATCGCAAAGCCAATATTTTTTAAATACTGCTCTGTCTATCTCTATACTATTAAGAACGATATTTTGACCTGCTTTGAATGACAGAATGTGGCCTTTTTTTTGTTTACTTGCTAGTATTAGGTTTTGATATCTTTCGGCACTATGAATCTTTGAATCATTTTCAAACTTGTGAATTATTGGATCACTTATGTTGTACAGAAGTTTAAGAGGATGAATTTCATTGACGTTAAATTTTATTTCTGTGTCTCTCCAGAATGTACATTCGTATTTTAACCAAGCGATTCCATTTTGAAAATTAATACCGCTTATTTGACCTTTACCGTATGCTTTAGGTATTTCTAAAGAGTAATAGTCACAATCAATTTGTATTGATGTTTGCATCTCTTCAGCTAGGTTTTGAAGTACTTCATTAATAGGTAATGACTTAACATTAAATATGTTCATAACTATCAATCTGTTAAAAATGAAAAAAGCCTAGAAAATTCTAGGCTTTTTCTATTTAGGCATTATCACGAGGTTGGTGCTGTTCTTTTCGTTGTTCTATTTGATTATTCACTTTTGCTCCGTCTGCAATATTACCTTTCTTATCAATTGCCGTTGATTCAACACCAGACTTGTCCTGAGAAATTGTTTTTTTAGTATCCATAGTAATAAGTTTTATTTATACTAAAAATAATCACAGATGTTTCATCAATTCTAATAATTAAGAAATCTTAACTTCGGGTACTAAAAAAATCTTAACGCTAAAGAGTAACTATTCAGAAACCTCCAATTCCATAAAATTGAAGGATCTGAATCTATTAACACTTTTTCATAGCGTGTGTTGTAGTGTACTCAATATATTCTTTAGGCTAGATGCCTTAGGATGATTTGAAGTCATTTGTAAATAATTGTTGAGAGATGAAATTTCTTCAGACTTATTTGCCCTAGTAAAAGAAGATCTGTAAGATGAAAAATAACTCTTGGAAATAGTGAAATTGAATAATTGATTTATGTCAGAATGACGGCTATCTACTATAATTTTTCTATAAATAGTATCAATTAAATCCTCCTCTCCTTCAATAATCTGGAAGAACTTACCAAGTGAATATATTAGGAAACCAGAAATATTATTCTTCTTATTGTGAAAAACACTAAAGTCTAAAATAGCTTGTATTTCCAATTTTGTAAGATGCTCGCCTGCTTCACTTATATAACAAATGGTTTTTAAATTTGTAGATTTAGATTTACTGTAAAAAATTCTGATTAAACTATTCAAATAAATCATACCCCTTTTCTTCCTAAAGGTAGTTGTACTTATTAATAAACATTAACTGTATGAAGTTTTAAATGGTCGTTATGCGGTATACTTTAATGGGTCACTAATACTATTTTCGTCAACATTCTAAAAAACTGTCATAACACTTTAAAAAGCGAAAAAATATAAAGGATATAATTTAAATTATGCAGCCTTATGATTTATGAGTTTGAGTAAACTGCGTACTTTTTTCCAAAGATTACCACTTAAAAACAAATTAGGATTCATCTTACCTAAAAGGTGCGCTAGTTGTAGTTCACTAGACATACCTTGCACAGTAATTTCTTGACTGCCTATATCTGCAATAGCAGCCATTGACCATCCTTCAAATTCTCTATTTTTCTTATAACCCTTCCACATCAACTTAATCTCAGAATGTCTTTTATCGCTAACGATATTCTCGTATAACTGCAAAATTTCACTTTTAGGACCTTCTATAATTTGAAAGAATACTTTATCGTGATATATAAGACATCCCGTTATGTTGTGTTGTTTATTTTCAATTTTTGCTTTGCTTACGATAGTATCTAACTCACGAGCCGTTAACATCTCCAGAGACAAGGACCTGTAACTAATTTCGAATAATGCATCATTTCTAACAAAAGACCTCCTGTAGTCAGACGGTGATTCACCATAATGAAATGCAAATAACTTTGTAAAATAACTTCTGCTTTGATATCCTACCCTGTAACAAACCTCAGAAATTGAGAGATTAGTTTCGTTAAGTAACTGCCTGGCCCGTTCAATTTTGATTTTTGTTGCATAATCATTTACTGAGTATCCATACAAATACTTCACACTCCTTTGCAATTTTGACTCGCTAATGTTAAAGGAATTTGCTATAGACTTTACAGTCAGTTTTTCACTAAGATTAGTTAGTATAAAATCGCCTAATGAAGCAATTTTTGACAACTCCTCTGAGCTAAGTTTAGATGTAAACCTAGAATCAAAGGAATCTTTGCTGTAAGCCTCCAGCTGTGCCGCCAGTAGATTAAGAATAGCTCCCTCGATAATAAGTCTTCCTACAACATCTGTCCTTGAATTATTTATAATTAAATCTGCATACACACTCATCTTTGCATCAATAGCTCCAAAATATCGATAAGGTCTTATGAGTTCTGAATGATCAAATAATTGTTCAAAATCTTCTAGCAGTTTTACCTTGCTAGGGATGTTAATTTGATTAATTAAAACAGGATTAATTATTAGATAACAGCATTGGTAAGAAATATTCTTAGGAATTATAAACTCAGATAATGTGTTAGGCTTCCCAATTATAATAAAGTTTTGGTTTTGTTCTATTCTGCTATGATTTCGCTCACTAGGAAATTTTTGTAGCTGGAACCCTTTTAAATTATAGTTGAAGTTATAAGGTTCATCATCACTAAACTGAACATTAATAATTAAATCTGATACTACATTAACATTATATACCCAAGCGGTAAAACCTCTACTTATTTCATAAAGACTTACATAACCCTTTCCTCTCGCGTTATCGAAGGTCATTTTTGAAGCGTTATAATTCTCTGTTATTTCGCCATCAAGATGCACACAAAAATCCTTGAGCATATTACTAGGACTACGTTCAATAACACTTACCATAATTTTTGGGTTAAGTTGTTGCTCGATCTAGAATACTAGAACAAGAAGAAAGTTCTAGTTGCAGTAATATCCCACAAACAATAATAAGAACATTTTAACATCCACAACTACAACAATCTTGACTTAAAGATAAATTAAGTAAATATAATTATATGGAGAAATACTACAAAACGTACAAGATGTATAAAACCAATTGTAATTCATAAAAATCGAATAGCAACCACTCTTACTCAAATGGATAGTTATTTTATGATATTAATATAAGGAATGACCTTCCGCTTATAAAAGAAAAGACCTTATGCAATCTCGATATACCAGAATACCCTTAAGTAATACATAAAAAAGCTCTCATCTACAGAGGCGAACTTTTCAGCTTATGATAGCTTAGGTTCAAGCTATACGACTAATTTAAGTTTATTAAATACGTTCCTCCAAAAATGATTCGAATTAAAATCTGAGCTTTCTGATCTGCTTAGAATCTCCTCTAAATTAATTTTGAGTGGTGATTTTAAAGATTGCAAACTTAAGATGTTTCTATCTGAGATAAGCCCCATATCCCACTCTTCAAAAAGTCTAGTTGCCTTAAGTCCTTTCCACAGTAGCTTAACATTACAATGTCTTGGATCTGAACAAATTGTTTGATAAAGCTTAAGGACATCTTTTTTCTGTCCTTCAATAATTTGGAAAAAGCTATTCTCAAAATAGACTAAACAACCAGTTACTCCTAATCTTCTATTTTTTTCCTGACTCAGTTCAACTATCTTTCCTACGTCATTTAACGTAAGGTTTGGGTCTGCTCCGCTTTTATATACCAGTTCAAATACGCTTGAAGAATTTTCAAGGTTATATTTAAAATTTGAAGGATTAATTCCAAACTGCTCTCGGAATTTTTTAGAAAAGTAACTCCTACTAGAAAGTCCTATTTTATATACAACTTCAGATACACTGGCGTCTGTTGTTAATAGTAAAGACTTTGCGTGCTCTAATTTTATATTTATTATAAGTGTATTTACCGTTACTCCAAACAGATGCTTGACTCCCGTTTGTAACTTTGAGACACCTATACCTAGCTCCTTAGAAATTTGTGGTATAGTGATCTTTTCACTTATGTTATCATTTACATAAACTGCTACTTTTGCAATTCTCTGTAGCTCTTCTACAGAAAGGTATTTTATAGTTGCATTATTTCTCTTTTCAACCTTCAAAAAACTATCTAGCTGGCTTGCTAGTGTATTAAGAACAGCAGCTTCAGTGATTATTTTTCCTACTACATCTGTACGAACGTTTGATATCAAAAGCTTTGCAAACTCCGAAATTGCGGGATCTATATTTTCAAAGTACTTATGATCACTTTTTGCAACTACTAGTTTATAGGTTTCCTCAATCATGTTTCCCAGCAGCAATGATGAGCCATATAAATTTTCATCACTATCACGACGCACTAAAATAACACTAAGTTGAATCTTAACATTTGACGGTAGTAAAATAGAATTATCATCTTTTCCTGTATCAGAAAATATAACGTTTTGCATTTCCCCTACTCTTCTAGTTTCATTTTGCCTATTGAAAGTATGGTAATAATAACCTTCTAAGCAGTATAAAAAATATAGAGGATTTAAATCTATTCCATCAAGTGACAACGCATATTCTTTTGTAATTTCAATATCATATACACGAGCAGATATACCTTCAGATATATCATAATTTCTTATTACACCATTTCCTTTAGAATTATCAAGTGTAAGGTAAGAGCTTCCGTCATCTTCATAAAAGATTGCGCCTAGTTGATCTGCCAAAATTCTTAATTGCTCCTTCGGGGAGGTAACAACAGTGTGAACCATTTTATTTTTTTTTCAAATTTCTTATATAAGCTTAAACGAAATGAGCGTTATCACGATTTTGTTTAACCCAAATACTATATGTCATAGACACTATTAGATTAAATCATTCAGAAAACATTAACTCTTTTCTAGATTTATAATTAATTATTTACCTTTTTAATAACACGAAAGTCATAACTATGACGAGACCTTTGTATTAATGAGAAACATCGATTTAATACACGAGTTTGAAAACTGCAGTAATCACTGTAATAATTCGGTGCATATATTAATTGGCGTTCCAGAAGCAAAGGATTATAGTACTACAGCACTCATAACATCTGAACTATGTAGAACAATGAGTTTTATCTTATCCACAGACTATAAAAGAACAGATAGTCTATTGCTTGCTACGATGAGAGTTTTAAAAGATTGCGCAAAATTAGCGTCAGATATAGATTACGACTGTACAAAGCACGTAAGTACAGCTTGTGCTCAGGCTATAGATGCCTATGAGGAATATTTTGCTCATATTGATTGATCTAGTCTATTAATAGGTGTTGGATAAGAATCATTTAAAGTAATACCCTTTCAACCCCTCTTTTAGAAAGATAAGTAGAGATACTGCGACTCGTGTAGTACGTATGTTCTTGAGGTATTAGATAGGACTCTATATCTTTTAAGCTGTTTATTATATCTGAGTCATTAATAAATCCATATCCTAGAAAAATTCCATCTACCACGAGAACAAAAGAGCGCTCATTGCACTTACGGCCAGGTAAGTTAAAATAATAACTTTCCTTCTCCTTGTTTATGGTTGAGATAGCTTCTCTAACTCTGTAATTATATATTTTTTTATCCTCCTCACCTCTACAGATACCGTTACATTGTTTGCTCGTACAAGAGCCAGAAGTACGCGCTACACCTATAAATCTAGGACACAAATTGTGTAAAACTTGAAGTACTTTAAGTTTTTGAATAACTGAATTTCTATTAAATGATATAGTGTGATAAGTATCAGAATAATTCTTCTCGACAGGCTGTAATCTCAACACATTTTTGGCATCTAATTTATCTACAATTATCCACTGTAAATTCTCTTCTATCTGTTGAGTGTTATAAATGGGTTGTAACTTCTTAATCTCTGCGCTTTCTTTAAGCAAGGCAATAAGCTCGTTTCCAGTTTCAGAAAATTCTATAGACGCCGTCGCCCTGCAAAGTATTGTTTCAAACTTGGCCTTACTTCTAAAATGAGATAATACTCTTTTTTTAATAGCAACAGCCTTTCCTACGTAAATAACCTCATTATCAGCGTTTCTAAAATAATAAATACCAGGACTATTGGGTAAATGGCTATGTAATTCGTCTGTGGTGGAAATGGTTTTTTTTTCTTTCGTGAAAGCGGAATCTAACACATTCACATCTAAAGCCTGGATTCTAAAAAGGTTACAAAGAGCTCTTGCATTGCTTCCTAAATTTGAACCATCAAATGGTATAGCTAGTTGATTTGCAAACTGCTCAAATGACATCTTTTCTGCCGAAGATGTATTCTTTGAAACAAGATTAGTGAAACAGCTATTTGATGCACCTAAGGGAAATCCAACCTCCCGAAAAACTTTACGCCAAACTTTTGCAGAAAACATACCAAAATAACGAACAACACTTCCTTCTAAGGCATCAATTATCTCAGGAAGGAGATCAACTAGTGCGGGTGCATTTCTTAAATTCCTATTTTCATAACCACAATTTGCTTCTTGCCGGGCAGTAAGAACTGCCTGAGGCTTCACGAGAGATTGCAGAAAAACAAGTTCTTCCTCATCTTGAACAACGGCAATAGAAAATGCAATAACGCTCGCAATTTTTAAATTGTTTGAGTTAGTTTGTATGTCGATATAAGCAGTTTTCAAATTAGTTGGAATATTAGGATAAAATCCAAAATTATGAATAATTTCCTATATTTACTCAAAAAATATAGCTATCGTAGATTTATATAATAGTAAGCAAAAAGAGGCAATCGAATTTCAAGGAAAGCACCTGTTACTACTTGCAGGTGCTGGAACGGGGAAGACAAAGACAATTGTTGGTAGAGCAGAATTTCTTCTTAACTCTGGAGTGAGACCAGATAAAATTCAAATTCTAACTTTTACCAAAAGGGCTGCCAGTGAAATTGTAGAGCGCGTAAAAGCTGGAATTAATAGTGCAGATGTACGACTTCTTAATGGAAGTACATTTCATAGCTGGTGTAATCAACTTATTACAAAATTTCCTAATCTTTTTGGAGCTGCTAATTATACAGTTATAGATCCAGATGATCAATTAAGCCTTATGAAAATGGCTTGCGGTACAGCCAGTGAACAGTACGGTAAAGTTAGAATTAAACCACAACAACTATTGGACATTTTCTCTTTAGCAAGGAATACTCGAAGTAATCTTACAGAGACTATACGTAAGCTTTTACACAAAGGAAAGGATGATCCGCAAGTTACAGAAGATATAGCTGTGCTCAGGCCACAGATAGAATTGCTTATTAAAGAATATCAAATACAGAAAAAACGGCAGCAATATTTAGATTATGATGATCTCTTACTTGTTGTAGCAAATCGTCTTAATAAAGATGAAGAAGCTAGAAAAATTCTTTCTCAAGCTTACGAGCATATTCTCATAGATGAAATGCAAGATACAAATCCCTTACAGTGGTTTTTATTGAAGCCTTTTGAGCACATATGCAGCTTATTTTGTGTAGGAGATGATGCGCAATCAATATATAGCTTTCGAGGGGCAGATTTTAAAAATGTTCATCTCTTTAAAGAGCGTGTGCAAGATGCTGAGACCAAAGTCCTGGATAAAAATTATAGATCTACTCAGGAGATTCTTGACATTTCAAATTGGCTGTTAGAGGAATCTCCCATTAAATACAATAAAAAATTAGTTGCAAGTAGAGGTCCTGGAAAAATACCTGTGATTCTTAACGTAGCAAATCAATTTGAAGAAGCAAATTATGTTGCTAATAAAATATTAGAATCATTTTCTAAGGGTGGTGAGTCATTTTCAGATTTTCTAATTTTAAGCAGATCGCAATACTATACTCGACCACTACAGGCAGTTTTTTTACAGAAGAAAATTCCGTATCAAACATTTGGTGGCCGTAAGTTTTTAGAGGCTGCCCATATAAAAGATCTTGTCTCGGTACTAAGAGTGATTAATAATCCTATGGATGAAATAGCGTGGATACGATTTTTCACATTCATTCACGGTATAGGTGCAGTACGGGCAACAAGTTATATGACAGAGGTAATGCAGATTGCTCCAGAAGATATCGAGCCAGCTACATTCACTTCAATCATATCTGGAACAGAAGGGGAAAAAGTTGCAAATTACTATAAAGCGGTTTATGACAATAAAGAAAATGTAAAGCAATCTATTAAAGAGCTCTACAATTCAATGGAGTTTGATCTCGCGATGAAGTACAGTAAAGACTGGACTGAGAAACGTAAAGGAGATTTTCCAGTACTAGAAATGCTTGCAGAAAATTATGGAACACTGGGTGAATTTATTTCTGAAGGTATTCTTGATAACTCTGCAAATGTTGCTGGACAAAATACCTTAGACAGCTCAAAAATCACAACTGCAGATCATAAGGACCACGTCACTATATCCACTGTACACTCTGCAAAAGGTCTGGAAGCAGATGTATGCTTTGTACTCAACGTGTCTCCTAAGACTTACCCATCTGCCTATAGCTTAGGAAATATAGATGAGATAGAAGAAGATCGTAGAGTTCTTTATGTAGCACTTACAAGAGCTAAGAATGAATTAATAATAACTAGATCCACAGACTCTATAAATGCTTTTCATTACCAAATAGATAAAGAAGATGACAGTACTCTAAAAACCGCTTATTTCTTAGAAGGACTCCCTACCACTTTAGCAGAGCAAACCGCTCCGAAATCTAGTCATAGCCAGTTTAAAGATGCTAAGGCTAAAAATGATGTGGATTTGGATTTGGGGATGGATTTTAGTTAAACCTATTTCTTCCTGCTCCTAATAATTGATATAACAGCTCTATCCAAATAAACTTAATAAAAAAATACTCGGTATTCAACCGATCGATTAAGACTGCTAATTACAAGGTGAAACCAACTCTCGTTCCTCAATAGTTAACTAAAATTCCATTTGAATCTACGGGAATGATTTCAGATGCGCCGTGAAGAAAATCACTACAGCAACTTCTAAACTAGAATTAACGATACTCTCGAAGAAAAATTTCTTAATTAAATTAACTTAGACAGTCAGTCCTTTAACTGCAAAAAAAAATGCTTCTTCTATTTTACGATGTTTTTAAAAAGTTCTACTTATTAGAGGCTGGCTTGGTCCTGGCTATCTTTGTGAAAGATTATGATTTCAACAAAAACACTAGTTCTCTAAAAAAATAACGAAGTAGCGAAAGAAGTTTAGCCACAACATTTTATGAAAAATAAAACAATTTAAAAATCCAAAACAAGATCCAAGGCATCATCAACATCATCTTGCATAAAATTAGACTGATACATAATTGTTGTAGTAACTGACGAGTGCCGATATAGTTTTTGTAGCATCTGTATCGGAATTTTGTTACCCGAAATATTACCGAAACTATGTCGAGCAATATGCATACTTAATTTCTTTTCAATTCCCACTTTTTTAGCGACGATGCTCAAGCGCCTATTTAGGTTTCTAGTTGTTGTTTTTATTCTAGTTCTTAATTGTCTTGGATCATCTTGGTTTACCATACTTAATTCTTTAAACACAAAGTCAGAATTTAAATCCCTTCTGTAAATATCCAATAAGTTTTGTGCTTTCTGTGGAATCTTCAATGAAACTAGTTTTTGATTTTTGCCCATTCTGTACCTTAGTCTATTATCTAAGAAATCAGACCATTTTAATTGTAACAAATCACCTACTCGTATTCCCGCAAAATAAAAACTAATTAACCAAACATTTAAAGCGTGCCTTTGAGCTGACGAAATATCTTCTAAGGACTCAAGTAACTGAATTTCATCTATGGATAAACCAATCTTCTGGGATTCCAGAATTTTGATAATGTAGCCACCTCTACCAAATGGATAAAAATTATGCTCTGCCCATTTCTCTCTTATAGCAATATTATAAATCGTACGAATAGCAATCATATAATTTACAACTGTGCGATGCGCCAGCTTAATATCGTTTTTTAGATAGGCTTCAAACTTTTTAAGTAAGTCAACTGTAATTTCGTTAAAATGTAATTTATCCACTTTCGCGAAAGCTTTAAATCTATTCATACGTTGCTTAACTACATCGGCTTGATGGAACTGACCTCGATCTTTTATTTTATCTATTTGAATTTGTACAGCACTAAAAAAGTCAAAACGTTCATTCCTGATAATACTTGTCTTGACCATCTTTACAGATTGATATTTACTCTCAGATTCGGCATTCAAAAGCCTTCTGTTTGCTTCACTTAATTTTGTTAAAATTAATTGATTAATAGACATCGCATCAGGATGCGATTTTCTGACGTTTCCATTACGCACGTCCCATTGTTTCTTTTCTATATATTGACCTATATAGATGAAGGATGTTTTCCTGTCTTTTGTCATTCTTATCGCGATTGGATATAACAAACGCGAATTTGGTTTACTTCTTAGAACTGCCTGAATAGTTGCCATATTTGACTAATTGGACTGTTAAGGTAGCTATTTTTTAGGTACAACATAGGTACAACAAATAGTTATAAAGCCTGCTTTCGAATGAAATCGAATGAATGCAAATTATAGG
>JAUKWC010031653.1:0-17829 GCA_032356245.1 Endocladia muricata | reverse complement strand
GTACAAAGTCGAGCTAAGAAGGTGTCTGAAAATTAGGTAAAAGCACGCTATGCCTAGGAAACGAAGCGATTATACTGTCTGAATTTCTAGGTAAAATACCGTGAAACTCCTCCTCGCAAATTTTTTAAATTTACTTTTCAGACAGCTTCGAAAATCAACGTCCTAGAAATTTACGCAATGGTAGTTGACGTACCTGCTAATACGACTCGCATTAAGATTGACTCCGCTACCCTCGAAAAAGCCGAAACAGTAGTGAGTTTAGTTCAATCATTTGGTATATCTGCTTTGGTCACAGTTGGTGAAAAGTCGAGTGAAACTGCATGTAACATATATGGGTATTGCCATTCTCCGATGAAAGCAGATATTGTCATTCGCAAAGGGAATGTAAACGGTTCGCAGTGTACGACGAGGTTACAAGTCGACAAAGGATTCGATGTTGGAGATTTGGGTTTACTTAAAAGATTGTTCATTCCCGTGGCCCATGTCCGCCATCAATTTTTCACTCCGACGGATTTTGGTGATCTGGGATTTTAAGAAAGTTGAGGGGTTCGTGATGTGGTTTGCATTGATGTGAGTCACGGGACGAACCCGAAACCGTTGAGTTCGGTGTTGCCGCCTCTCACCCGAAAGCGATATTTTGGCCCTTTAGTAGGCGAGTTGAGTTATCATGTTTTGGAATGTTAATGGTTAGAAGTTGCAATTGAGTGGTGTATTCTTACAGAAAGCTTGTTCACAGTATGACAGAAATCAGAGTTGCATTCTTAGCAGATGAGGAGTTTGATACTAATGAAGAAGGAGCGCTACCCGAAACAGTAGCGTTGAGTTATTTTAAGCGAGATTGTAAAGTGCCATTTAAGAATGTTCCCTTTGATTTACAAGAGAAGTTCAACTGTGGAATCGTGCTTGAGGCTCAATCTCACTGGCCTATTCCGATGGAGTGTAATGCAGAACACTTGATATTCATTCGTTATAAGGATGCGACCGTTATGAATGGTCAGGTTATCAACCGTGGTTCACCGCGATTGTCGATCCGAATGTTTCAGAACAACACTCGCCGAAGCCGTAATGGAATGATTGACCCCATCGAAGTCGCCACCGCGTCAAATTTCAAGGATGCAATAAAGGTAGCCGCTGAGTGGGTTTCTGAACTGTCAGAACACAAAAAATCAGAAGGTAGTCTGAAGAACCAAATTCTACACAAAAGCAAAAATAAAGCTGAGCGCTTACAAGAAATACGACGCCTTTTAGTTGCCCAACCACAGGGGATAAAGAAGTCAGAAATCGCCCGCGAATTATCCATTTATCGTTCGTCAGCAATTCGCTACCTCGACGAGTTAAGCGTATTACTGCCTATATGGGAAGATGAAAATGGCGTTGTTGGTCTTCAAACAGAAGGATTTCAGAGCACTTCGACCCCGCTCCGTGGCAAAGACATAATAGATGAATTGAAAAGTTTGATTTCCGAAGGCGAAGGCGACTTTTTAGAATTTAAGGTTACTGCATGTTGGGACCAACATAACAGATCAAAAAATGGCAAGATAACAGCGAATATCCTGAAAGCTGTTGTTGGCTTTATGAACAGCGATACGGGTGGAACGGTATTGATTGGAGTTGCAGATAATGGAGAGATCGTTGGTTTAGCTGATGATTTCGCTGTAGCTGATACTGCAAAACCGAATCGCGATGGCTATCAACTATATCTAAGTAATAAGTTGAATAACGTACTTGGTGGCGAAAGCATCTCATTTTACAAGATCAGTTTTCACCAAATCGAAGAAAAAGAGATTTGCAGAATTCAAGTACAGCCTTCTTCAAGGCCACGCTATTTTGAAGGGAAGTTTTATGCCCGAAATGGAAATCAAGCATTATTACTTACAACTCAAGAAGCGGTTAAATACATAAATCATAGGTGGAATTAGTGCGAAAACTCAAGTGCTTCAAGTGTTGATTTTATGGGTCGATGTTGCCTTTTTGCGCAACTTGTCGGTTGGTTGCATTCAGGCAAAAATTTGAAATTGGGTTTTGGAATGTCGTCTGGCGCGTAGTCGAAGCTGTCGGCTGCGGCGGTGAGTGCGGGCGGGTTATTCTCGCTAATCATAATGGGTTTCGTGGTCCATGTCCGCCGCCAACTTTGCACCCCAACGGATTTCTGGTGATCTGGGCTTTTAAGAGAGTTGAGGCATTCGTGATGTGGGTTGCATTGATGTGAGTTACGGGACGAACCCGAAACCGTTGAGTTCGGTGTTGCCCGCTTCGTGGCTATACATAATCATCGAACAGAAGGGCGATGAAATTGATAATTAACAAGTTAATCGGTGTGCTTGGCAAAAATGTAGAAATTTTGGGCATGGTTCATTTACAGAGGGGCAATAGTTGACAATTAGTAGGTGTGATTTTAACTGTACGTTCGTGGGTAGACCGACCCGTGCGGGTAAAACCGCACCTAGGTTTCGCGGCATTTGTAAACCAGTTCGTGAACCATACCAAATTTTGCAGACGTTGATGTATTTGTGAGTGAGGTTTGTAGTATGGTCATATCTCTGCTTTTAGCTTTAGCTGGAATTATAGTGCTAAGTAGCTGTACGCGCGCTATGCAGCACCCTTCGCATGTTTGCCCCAAGGCGGTCAAATAATATTTACCCACTAAAACGACGAAGACCCTTCTTTTGTGTATTCTACGAACCTATCCTAGCCTATCCTATCTTCAATATCACCTTCCAGTCGCCTCCGCAGCCCCTCCAGAGCTACCCTCTACAATAAAATTAAGCATTGTGGCAAAAGCATCCCAGATACCTGTTGCATTGAACCCGCATGCGTTGCGCGCTAGACTCGGTTTACGGTGAAGGAGCAAGCGTTACATTGAGTCTCAAGCCCTAGTTAAAATAGGTCTCACGCCCGATTTTGTTTTGCACTCGGTCTTGTACAATAGGCAGCATAGCGGCGTTGATTTGAATTATGGACCTTGGATTATGGACCTTGGATTATGAAACGGTTGTCACTGGCTGTATGCTGATAATGAGTGTTAGTAGAACAGCAGTTGTTTTGGGCTGAATATGGCTTAACAGGGCTGTGATGTATTGTCGGCATATGGTATGGTATCCTTCGACATATCCTGACGAATACACTCTTCCCCTTAACATTTAAGACGGCTGATATACATGTTTAAGCGCCTAAATTTACCCACTTTTTCTTTGCGCCTTGGTGGCTTGCAGTGGCGGTTGGCGCTTTCGTATGCGCTGGTTACCACTGCGGTGTTTCTAACCGCACTGCTGCTGGGTGCCTTCGTTTTGTTCGCCGGAGGGAGCGAATCATCCGCCCAGCAGATACAAGAGGCGCTCCCACCTCTTTCCGGTGACGTTCTTGGCGCCCTCGCCCAGGATCCACCGCTCACAACGACGTTACAGCTTTGGACAGATACGACATTACTGAGAGAGGGAGTTTTGGACTTAGCCAGCGAGAATGATGGGAGCGAAGGGTTTGAATTTATCGAAGCGGTGACAATACTCGATGCAGATGGCAAGGTACTTGCACAGAGTGAAAGTGAAGACGACACCACATCTTCAGTAACGGCTATGGCGAATCTCCGAACACAGTTACAAATTTGGGCCGATGAAGTGCCGCGGCATATTAACGATACGCCCCCTGGCATTGTAGCCGTTGCCATCCCGATTATGGCCCATGAAATTGCTGGCCGCGAAATTATTGGCCGCGAAACTTCCGGCAACGACCAGCGGATTGGGTTTATTGTTGTTGAGATATGGCAACCCAGCCAAGAATTCCTATCACTCTATTTACCTTTAATCATAGATAGTACGGCACTGATTCTGATATTTAGCTTGGTCATTGGCGTGGTCTATGGTTATGCAGCTTCACGCGGTTTTGTGCGACGACTCAATGTGCTTGGTCGTGCAGCCGAACAGTGGGCTACGGGTCTCTTTGATACGCAAGCACCCGAACGGCCTCGCGATGAAATCGGTGATTTGAGCGGCAATCTAAATCAAATGGCAAATCAACTTCAGACCTTGGTTAAAACGCGCCAGCAACTTGGCGCACTGGATGAACGGGGACGCATTGCCCGCGAACTGCACGATACGGTCAAGCAGCAAGTCTTCGCGACCCAAATGCACCTCTCATCAGCCCGGCTTGTCATCGAGCAAGATCCAGCACAAGCGGCCGCCATATTGGACACGGCCATTGAACTGAACGAGCGGTCGCAGCATGAGCTAGTTGCACTGATTCATGCGCTGCGCCCGGTCGAACTGAGTGAGAACGGATTGGTCAATGCCATAGAATTATATGTTGAAGATTGGGAGAAGCAGGCCGGCATTGGGGTCGAATTTTTCATCATCAACGAGCGTCAATTTCCCTTCGATATTGAAATAGCGCTCTATCGTGTGATGCAGGAAGCACTTGTCAACATTGCCAAACATGCCCAAGCGCAACAGGTCGTCCTACAGCTTACCTGCACCGATGGTCAGATCACGCTCTGCATCCAAGATGATGGAGAAGGGTTTAACACAACAGCGCCGCATTCACTGACCTACGGCTTAAAGGGCATGCGCGAACGTATGCACGCGATTGAAGGCGTGCTCGAAGTTCGTAGTGAGATCGGTCAAGGATCAACCATTACGGCAATCGCGCCATTGCGGTCGCTGCATTGAGAGCAGGGTATATACTTGCCGAGAGTCAATAGAGTCAGCAGAGACGATATGCGCGAAAAAATTATGGTTCTGCTTGTAGACGATCATAGCATTGTGCGGCAAGGTGTGGCACTGTATTTGAATCTACAAGATGATATTGAGGTGGTGGGCGAGGCGGAATCGGGCGAGGCGGCTGTGCGGCTTGTTGCCGAACTGCTCCCTGATGTTGTGCTCATGGATTTGAGCATGCCCGGCACTGTCGATGGGGTTGAAGCCACACGCCAAGTGCGGGACATTAGCCCCCACACGCAGGTTATTGTGCTCACTTCATTTCATGATGATGAACATATCTTCCCGGCTGTGCGCGCTGGCGCGTTGTCCTATATTCTCAAAACGGTCAATGCCGATCAGCTAGTGGAAACGGTTCGGATGGCGGCGCGTGGTGAAGCAGTACTCACTCCCCAAGTGGCCACGCGCGTTGTCAAGGAGCTACATGGCGCGCGGCAAGAAGAGATGAACCCCTATACCTTATTGAGCGAGCGTGAGCTAGAAGTTCTGCAACTGGTTGCCAATGGGTTGACGAACACAGAGGTCGCAGAAGAATTAGTCATCGTCATCAAGACGGTGCGCACACATGTTAGCAACATTCTGCGCAAGCTCCACCTCAAAGATCGCACACAAGTTGCCGTCTATGCATGGCGCAAGGGCATCGTCCGTTCGTGATGAAATATGTACAATTTACCCGGGGAAGGCGATGAATAACACGACAGAAATAAAAAACCATCCTATAACTGCCAAAGATATAGTAACCTTGCTCATTTGCGCCGCTCTGATTGGCTTATTCTTCGTGCAAGGTGCAGGGCCACTACTGGGTGGAACATTACTCATTGTTATCGGATCATTGTTTACAAAAAGAGGGCGGGTTTTTCTAGCGTCACTTGGGACACTCGATCTGAGCAACTGGAAGGAAGCCCTCCGCGTTATTTTTGGCGGGTATGGCTTAATTTTTATCTTCCATCTATTTGTCATGCTCATCTTCACAGCGGCATTTTTCCTCCAAGGGGGTGAAATCCCAACCGACTTCTCATCATTAGACACTGCTGACGTGACAGTTGGAACGACCGACCTTCCCATTGAAACGACTGTTTCTGGCGATGATGAGACGGGCTTTTTTGAGGGTGGGGAAGGGAGCATTGTCGCCATATTGGGTTTTGCGATAGCGCTGATGGTAATGACTTCCGTTCTGGAAGAAATAATATTTAGAGGCTATTTGCTAACCCGATTGATTGGGATATTTGGTGATGATAAAAAGGCACTATTTCTAATTGTCGGAATCACCTCGCTTGTTTTTGGTGCCGGGCACTACTATCTGACGGGAATCGAATCGTTTATCAATGCGACATTCTTTTCTGTCTTGCTATCGGCTATCTTCATAAAATACAAATTCAATCTGGGGTACGTGATTGGGATTCATGCGTTGAACAATCTTATCTCAATCATCGGGTTCTAGTGTCTCGTCAAGGCTAATTTGATAGAAAGAGAGGAGTTGCGTGTGACGAGACCTACGTACGGTTCTGTTGCAAAAAATCCGGTGAACCGAATTGTTACTTTACTCGTGTGAGTTGTGAGACGATTTGTCGATGCACAAACCAGCTGACAATCCTTTCAAATGGCGTCATTTCCAAGGCGACACAAGCTCATTCGTTAACACTTGCAAAGCAAACACCTGCTTGCTCTAGATACTCTGCCAGCGCCAAATTTATTGCCTGTTGCTCATCCATATAGATCACGTAGTCTGCAACCGTAAGGCTGTAAGCAACCTGAAAAAGAAAACCAGAGTCTCCGAAACTTGCCAAATGAGCGCGCTCAAAATGACTATATGATTGTTTCTCGATGATAGATTGGATCTGCATAGGGATCCGACTGAGTTGCTCAGATGGGGTTTTGTAGTCAACATGAAAAGTGAACTCAACCCCTCTCTCTTGAACCTTAGAGTAATTGTGAATACTCATGGTGAGCAGGCTGTGATTCCTAACGATAACCGCTTCGCCCAATAAGCTCTTAAGCCATGTTGCTTGCAGGTCTATTTTCGTGATGGTGCCTGAAACCGTACCAATTTTTACAAAGTCCCCTAGTTCAAAGGGCTGATTCTCAAATAGATAATTTAGAGCGGCCTTATCTTCTGGAGTTGCAACAAGCAGCAGGTAGTAGTAAAAAGCAATTCCGTTATTTATCGTGTCTAGGATTGAGCGCTTTTTTACCGCATTCTCTCCAACATGATTGATTTGTTTGAGAAATTTTTTGATGCGCCGGGGGGAGTAAAAACGTAGAATAGCTATAAAAGCCAATAAAAGAAAAAGGGCAAAGAGTGTAAGGGCACCACCAAAGATTATATAATCGGGGAGCAATAAGACAAGGTCTATAATTTCTTCCATCGCTTTATTCCTCTAAGCTGGGAGGCATCTTACATGTTACGGATTGATTGTCTACGAGCATCGATTCTGCATCGTGTGACATGCGTGCCACCTATATGCCCAAGGGTTAAGCAGTCATCATAGGAGGAGGATAAGAGGCCCGTTTTTCTTATAAGATACTCTGCACGGGCTGAAATGGCTATTTTCAACCCATGCAGAGGATAAAACGATAGACTATCCATGTCCATCGATTCAGAAATCACAAAAATTCTTTTGATGACGGTGTGATTCGCATCGCCGCACAACTCTGGAATTTCCATCTAACTTACTACGCTCATCTGCCAAGAGTGTGCAAAAACAGACCTCGCACTCTGAGAAAATTGCGCTGCGCATAATTATGCTAGATGAGCTACTTACGAAGGAGCAACTCTATTATGAACTTTCTCGACTTACCACAACGCGGAAAAACAGGGTGGTGGCGCTACGCAATTGGCATTACACTGGTGCATTTTTTGTGGCTGGGCATTGGCAGTCTGCCGATGGCTGCGCTGTCGGCTTTCCTAGAGGCAGACGGCGATCCGGGTACATTTCTGGATGGCACCACTTTTGTGGGCATTAACAGCATGATTCCGTTTGTGGCGCTCAACCTGGGCTTTATTCTCATACTGATTGGCCTGTGGATAGCGGTGCGATTTTTACACAAACGAACCTTTCAAACGTTAATCACCCCCTACAAAAGCATCAGCTGGCGGCGAATCGGTGTTGGCTTTGGCCTCCACGCTGCCCTCTTGCTGATCTTCACCCTCATTGAGTATATGATGACGCCAGAAAATATAAGCTTCACCCTGGACTTGAGACAGCTGATACCGTTTGCGCTGCTCATCTTGATTCTTACTCCACTGCAAACTTCTGCCGAAGAGCTGCTGTATCGCGGGTATCTAATGCAGGGGGCGGGACATTTCACCCGTAACATCTGGGTGCTGTCCATTCTGAGCGGCATCCTGTTTACGATTCCGCATTTATCAAATCCAGAGGTGCAGATTGATGCGGTGCTGCTGCCGTTGAACTACTTTGTCGTCGGGTTTTTCTGGGCGTTTATTACACTACGTGATAATCGACTGGAGCTGGCGCTGGGCGCGCATGCGGCCAACAATATGTTCCTTGCTATTTTTGTCAATTATACGGAGTCTGGCATGGAGACGGGATCGTTCTTTACAGTGTCGGAGCTAGACGCCGCTTTCTCGCTGGTAACGGTCATTATCAGCAGCATCCTCTTTTATTTGGTGGCGTTCCAGCCGTGGAAACCGGCTGAGGTACAGGCGTAAGTCCCAGATGAAAATCGGGCGTTGGCTGATAGAGCGGCGCTTTTTTGGGACTTTCTTTGTTCGTGCTTTTGGTTTCGTGCGAGTCGTAGCGCAATGATATTAGCTCAGTCGGTGACAGATTTTTCGTGAAAGTTACGTCATCGGCTTAGCGATTGTAACAGCATGTATGAGATCCGCAACGAATTTGAGTGTGGTGTTCGTGGCTCAGTTTTTGGATGCATGAAAGCTGTTCAAGATATAGTTCGTGCGCAGCGATTTTGGCGCAAGGTCAGCGGGATCCGCGTGGCGGGTCTAGTTTGTTAAGCCATGATGTGAGCGTTGATTGCACGAGGGTAAGGTTTCGGTTTTGCGTATGTTGGTTTGGCGATTTGGGACTGCTCAAAGGAGCATTCGCTCTTTGGCGGTTGGTAATTTTAATGGCAACACTGCGGTTTTGCGTGAACGGTACTGTTGATAAAGTACGCGTAAAATTGTGAAGTCAGTTGTTAGAAAATGCTCTATCGCTGAGTCGAAATTATCGCTTATGGCGGTGAGTGTAGGTGGGGCAATTTCTCTTATCGTAGTGGGTTCCGTGGCCCATGTCGGCCGCCAACTTTGCACTCCAACGGATTTCTGGTGATCTGGGCTTTTAAGAAAGTTGAGGGGTTTGTGAAGTAGATTGCATTGATGTGAGTCACGGGAGGAACCCGAAGCCGTTGAGTTAAGTGTTGGCATCTATCTGTCCAATTAGCCATGATGCACTTTGCTGTATCTACTCTGAGCGCCGCACAATTCCTTCGCGCCAGGCATAGACTGCGGCCTGTGTACGATCTGCTAAGTGTAGCTTGCTGAGTATGTTTGTGACGTGGCTTTTGACTGTTTTGATGCTAATCACCATTTCGTCGGCGATCTTCTGGTTATTCTTCCCATCGGCGATATAGCAAAGTACCTCCAATTCGCGGTTCGATAATTCACGAAAAGGGTTGAGCTTCTCGTCGCGAATGCCCTGCATCTCTTTGATGACGCGTGAGGCGACTTGGGGATTGAGCACCGCTTCGCCTCTATTTGCTTTGCGGATTGCATCAGCCAAGTCGTCCGGATCAATGTCCTTGAGCAAGTAAGAGAGTGCGCCAGCACGAATCGCGGGGAAGATGTATTCATCGTCGTGGTGGGAGGTTACCACGATCACCTGTGTACGCGGGCTGATCGCGCGCACGCGCTGGGTTGCTTCTACGCCATCCATGTCGGGCATGTGGAGATCCATCAGCACCACGTCGGGCGCATGCTCCTGTACCAGCTCTACTGCTTCCGCGCCCGATGATGCCTCGGCCACCACCTGGATATCTGACTGAGTGGCAAAATAGGCTGCCAGCCCCATGCGCACCATCTGGTGATCGTCAACTAGAATGATTGTGATCAGTAGATCCTTATGCTCTGTCATGAACGTATTTTACGTACAATCCAGCGGGTTGCCAAGTAGATAATCGCCGCGTTGATCAATGCCCCTACGACTATAATCGCCACGCCTCCTCCTTGATCCATCAATTCTGGATTGATTGCGTCTAAAACAGAGGTACCTATCATACTCCACGGTGTTGTTAACAGCACGGCAAAGATTCCACTCAGTGGATCGTTGGCAGTTGGCGAAAAAGGTAGCCAAATGGCCCAAGCTGTTAAGAGGGCATAAAGTATAGTGGTTACTGTTGGAATTATCGTTCCTTTGGAAAATTTCATTATTATAAAGAACTCCTTTTTAAGTGACTACAAATGTATCTGCGCTGTAATGGTGGTGCCTGTATCGACTGTGCTGTTTACTATCAATTTGCCATTGCATTCGCGAATACGCTGGCGCATGGTGGAGAGGCCAAATCCCTTGGCCGATTCCCCTGCGGCATCAAAGCCGCGTCCATCGTCAGCGATGGTAAGAGTGACCCATTCTCGTTCATATACCAGGGTTAACGCAACGCGTTTAGCTTCGCTGTGACGTACCACATTCGAGAGAGCCTCCTGCATTACGCGGAAGATCGCTTGCTCCGTCTCTAGTGGTAGGGAGCGTTCACCTTGAATCGCCATGCTCGTCTCAATATCTGTCCGCTCGGACCAGGCGGTTGCCTCGGCACGAATCGTCTCGGCCAGTCCGCGTCCATCTAACTGAGCAGGGCGTAACTCGGTGATGAGTGAGGTTAGATCCTGCTGGGATTGCTTGAGCAGCCCTTCGGCTGATTCTAGGTGACCTAGCGCCACGTCTGGGTCGCGCGCTTCGGTGGCAAGATTTTTTGCCGCCCGCAACTGCATGAGTGTAGCAAAATTCTGCTGCTTGACCGTGTCATGCAGTTCGCGTGCCAGCCGATTACGCTCCTCTACTGTGGCAAGCTGCTGACGCGACTCCATCAGATGCTCGATCTGATCGGCCATTTCGGACATGGTACGCGTCAACTGGCCGATTTCATCTTCCGACGTAATGGGTGGGCGCTCAGAAAAGTCGCCGCGGCTCCACGCCTCTGCCGCGCTGTGCAGGGTGCGCAAGCGACGGGTCATGGGACGAGCCATCAAATAGCCAAAAAAGGCACCAAAGGGAGCTACGCCCATTAACGAACCGATACCCGTTATCAGGATAACGGTTGCTGCGCTGATCAAAGTGGAACGAGGCAGGCGAGAAGGAGATTCCACAAAGAGCGTCAAAATACCAGCCGGCGGCAAATCATAATCATACCTAGAAACAATCGGCGTCGCGATAAAGAGAGTGCCGTTGCTCAACTTAACATACTGCTCGTGTGGATCCAGACTGCCCAGTTTTGCCTGTCCCTTTGCGGCCACTATGGCATACATCTCGGCTTCTGTTAGATCGTCTGGATAGGGTCGAAGTGTGGCGGCTGAGTGAGCCAGTTCCTCGCCGTTCATCAAGAAAACCGTTATCGGATACTCCTCTGCAATGAGCGCGGCGGGGCTATCAAAAGGGCCTTGCGGCTCAAAACTTGCTTTACCACTTGCATAAATTTCATCTACCCACTGTTGCAGTTCCGCTGAATCGCGCCCATCCTCCATGTATTGAAATGTTTCCGGCCCGAGCCAGTATGTCACATCACGGACGTAATTGTCGAGCCAGATACCCGTGACGTTGCCGAGCACAAAGAAGGCCATAAAGAGTAGAATTTCCAATAGCAACAGGGCAGCCACCGTCACCGCGGTATAGGTGAGGGTGAGCCGCCACTGTAGTTGTTTCAGACGCTTCATGAAAGACCAGCCACCGGTTGTAGACCGTTGGTTGCGCCCATCTCTTGCTTTGGATTTTGACGACGTTTCACGGCTGGTGCTTTATTGCTGTCAGCGTGAGTGGGCAACGGGCTGTTCATGGTTAGCGAGTCCGTATTGGTCGCTACCACCAGCGGCGTCAGCGCCAGGAGTGCAAAAACGAATCCGACAATTGTGATGAGAATGGTTACCATTTGATGCCACCTTTTTTATGTAAGAACAGTTTGCTTTGATGCCCTCATTATACCCCGAAATAGATAGCATGGACTCCATCGTTGGTCTGATAATTGACTAGACTGAAGTCTGAAAAGAGAGGGATCCATATGTTCCCTTACGCCATAGCCACTCTAACGGTCCATATGGGAAGCGGCGCAGCCACAAATTGCTGAACAGCACTTGCAGCGGCCAGATTGCCAACCAGATCAAAGGAGTTCCCAGATTGGACAAAGAGTCAAATCCACCAAAAGCAAAAGCAATCAGCAGCACAATCACCGACTGTAGAATATAGTTCGTCAGCGCCATGCGTCCAAAAGCCGCCAGTGGCATAAGCCATCGCTCCGTTTGCGGCCAGAGCAGCAATGATGTAACCAGGAAGGCCGCAATCACTAGACCGGCCATGTTTTGCCAAACGAAAAAATAGTTGGTTGCACCCCAATGCAGTTGTGCCCAAAGGAGCGGAATGATCAATAGTAGGCTAATTCTCCATATCATTTGGGTGGGACGACGATAGTCCTCTAGGCGGTCAAAATACCCGATCTGACCAATGAACAACCCAAAGTAGAACAGGCCCAGAACGGTGAAATAGTCAACCACCCAAATGCCCGGAATGAGCATAACCACAGCAGCCAGCAATACGATTATGGGCTGGCGTTTATATAAGGGCAGCAAGCCAAAGCCCAATATACCGTAAGAGAGTAGTGCTTCGCCTGGCTGTAGAAATTGGTGTACAACGCCAAAGAGGATCAATAGACCCAGCCTCCATGCCATCAGGCGATAGAAGGGTAGACCTTTTTCCTCTGCGTTGCGCATAAAGATGAAGAACCCCAGCCCGAATAGGAAAGAAAAGATCGGAAAGAAACGTTGTTCAAAAGCGAGATCGATAAAGCTATACATCCAACGCTCCGCTTCTGTTCCAGCAAACCTCATACGCGCAATACTAGGGATGTTCGCAAACAAGATCCCTATAAGGGCAAAGCCGCGCAAAATATCAATCAAAACAATACGATTGGTTGTCATAAAGATACCCTGATAAAAGTATGCAGAGCGCAAGATATCCTTCGGTAGGAGACGCTCTGTGCGCTCTTTTACGTTAAATATATTTGTGGCGAATAGGGGATGGTTCATTCCCATGGAAAAGATAGGCTGACCTGCATGGGCAATGTCGTTAAGTTAGTGGCTCCTCGTTCCACGTTGGAGCGTGGAACGAGATCCTTACAGCTACGGGCTATTATTATGCTACCCGAATTCATCTATTCAGCCGTAGCAATTTCTGTGGCTAAGGTGAATTTTTCTAGATCCTCAACCGGCATCTCATAGATTCCGTCAAAGGGTGCGGATTCTAGCGTGTAGAAGTAGAAGTCTGGCCCCAACTCTGGTCCCAGCATTTCGGTAAAATAGTCGAGCTGACCTTGATGGGCCGGATCCGCTTTGGATAGCTCGCCAGCCGTCTGATCACCAACGCAACACCAGGAGTGGACGCCCACAAGTGCGCCTTCGGTATAGATACGCTCGACACCCGCAGCAAAGAGATCCACTGCACCGGAGGCAATATCGCTCTCTGCCAGCACTTTGGTGGTTAGACCTGCATGGCGTACCAGTCGCCCCGTATGCATATTGACGGCATCATTGACCGACCCGGCACTTTGGGTAAGCACCAGCGTATCAACTTCAGGGTGTGCCTCTAGAATTTCCTTCAGTTGGGCATAGGTCCGCGTCCCTAGCGTCCCTTCCAGGATGGCTTTGCTCCCATCGACTATAATCTGGGTGCTGCCTGCGCCTACTGCTGCTTCACTATAGGCAAGGGAGACAGGCATCTCTTCATTGCCATCCGCGGATTCAGCCACGCCGTTTACGACAATGCTCGCGCCATCTTCACTAGTTTCGTACTCGGAGAGCATGAAGATTGGATGATAATTATCCCCATCTTCTCCACCTTCCTCTAGCACCACGATATCCCCCTGAGGCGAGACATCCATATTGGCAACATCAATGGGAATGTAGAGCGCGTTGGCACCACCATTGTAAATGATAATGAGCGCGTCATCTTCCACGTCTGGCGCGATAGCCTCTGGCTCAAATTGCTCATCGCCTATTTGAATAACTGCTTTCTCAATCTCGACCATCTGCTCGGCAACGACACGATCAATGTCCTCGGGCGCGATTACGTCGCTAAGCGATTCATCTGCTTCATCTGCTTCATCTGCTTCTTCTGCTTCTGCGCCCCCTGCTTCATCTGGCGAAACGTTGCCGAGATCTTCGGAGCTTACTTCGACCAGCTCGCCATCTTGCAGGGCGAAGCTCTTCCGCACCTTGAGCGTGCCGCAGCATGGTTCCTCGTCGGGGCCTTGTGTTACCAGCTCGATGACCACCTCTCCGCGCTCAATTTTCATAGAGCGCACCTGTACGCCATCTCCCAGTCGCGCGTTGACGCCATCAAACCGATCGTATTCTTCGGCGATTCGGGCACCCAGATAGGTGAAGGCATCGCTCCCGCCCGGGTTCCCTACGAGCAGCATCACGACATCCTCCGCGTCGTCGCCGTTCAAGTCACCAAAGACGGTTTCGCTCTCCACCACCTCGATACAATCCGATAAGATCATATTCTCCGAATCGCTGGAGTCAGCCAGAAACGCTTCATTGCCCTTGGTCCACCAGACATAGATACCATCCGTATATTTTGCACCCGAGGCCGACGGAATCAGCGACATGACGCCCGGATTGATGCCGGCATCAACTATCTCATCGGTGATATGAAAGAGAGCAACCGGCTCATCTTCATCACGATTGTCATATGTCATTTCGATATAAAAATCATCGGCACAGATGTAGCCGACCCAATACTCAGCCGGCTGAGGGAGGCCGATATCGGCTTTTGGCATAGTGGGTTCGTCGAACTTGCAGCCAGCCAAAAGCACAACTGCTGACGCTGCAAATAACATCGTAAATATCTTTTTCATTTGATAACCTTTTGTCTATCTTCTTTCGTCTCGTGTTCATTGATTTCCTTACCTCTGCATCGAATCGTGCTTGAGAGATGAGCATCAGATTTGTTACGAGGTAAGTATAGCAGGTCTTTGTAAATACAGAATCCATCTCTAGGCTGATCTTGGATGGGACTATGGTCTAGTTCTACTTGTTGAAGTAGAAGGACTGCGGTGGCTGCTATCTTGACGAGAAGTTCCAATCGATGGGATCTTCAACTTAGCCTCGTGTCTGGTTACGCAGGGTATTGGCGTCTAACGGCAAGGTCGGGTCTACAGATTGGTGGACTTTGCGGGGTGGATTGGACAGCCGTTTTTGTCCTTGATTTTGGTGGGTCGCAAAAGTAGCGGAACTTCGTACTTTTTGTTTGGCGCGCGCTGTCGCGGGTCACGGTTTTGTGATGGAACGCTCGGTCAAATTTTTGGGTTATGTGTGAGTGCAGCGCGTTGATTTCGGCCTAGTCTGTGATAGGTTCTGCGTGCAAATCACGTCATGCACGTATCATAAACTTTCAAGGTTCCAAGCAGGTAGGCAGGATGGTATTGAGAGATGTCTGTTAAATTATAAATTTTTGCGGGAATCAAATGAAATTATTACAAATAGAATATAATACGGAAATTGCACCAAAGCCAAATGAGTCCCATATTATTCAGGACGAACGCTTACTTCTCTTGGAACTAACTACCAGTGCATTTGGTCTAATTTTTAACAGAGATCAGTTATTGCTACCGTATCTGACAGACAGAGGATGGGACTTGCCAGAAGGACACATAGAGACACCTGAAACACCTGATATAACTATGTGTCGTGAGGTATATGAGGAGGTTGGTGCACACTTGTTTGATTTCGAATCTCCCCACCAAATCTGACAGAACTAGAAAAATGGGCTACAAAGAAAACTTCCCCATCTCAAGGGGTATTTTGGATCAGCTTCGTTGGGTACGTTTTGTTGAGCCCACATAAGCAAATATCAAGAGAAATTTTTAAGCTCCGTATGCGGTTGCGGGACCACTATTCGCTGTAACTACTGTAGCAAATGGAGGCACTAGTATGGAAATTGAAATCGCCCACGTTATGTTCCCTGTCTATTACAACAACCCGTTACATTCTGGGCAATTGAATTTGCCTACCCGCTGATTTGTTTTTGAATCATATTCAACAATTTTCATATCGTTATTTCTCAGGAGGTGGGCAAACATATATTCTTGGAAATCGACCGAAATAGTAGACTGGATGGGTGTCCCGTCTCGTCTATGACGCGCTAATTTATTCCAGTGGTTATGCTATATTATGCGCCGACCAAACAAATTTTCAATCCAAGCGAACAAGCTAGCTTGTTTCTTTTGTTTGGGCAGTGCCAAATTTCTTGTCTCATAGGCAAGACCATCGAGCAGTTCAGATGATTTTCCATCGAGAATAGAACATGTAACCGTATCATCTTTCACTGTGGCATAAACGTTTTGCAAACAGTAGACGGAGCTAAACTCGTCTGATGCTTCTGAAATTAGCCCCTCTGACAGGCGCGGCAATAACTGGGAAAGAATTTCAGAATTGGGTTGCATAAAGTTGACCCGGACGATCGACTCATGCAAATTGTTCAACTCCCAGAAAATGGCATCGCCTTCGAGCTTTTTTTCGAACGACGATGCGACGGGATAATCACACCAGTAAAGCATCCCAGTTTCATCAAGCGTCCAATAGTCTGACGCGTGGCAGTTACAACATGTAAAATTGTGGCGACCAGTATCGTCCAATTCATAGGTTGGCAGGTTCGGTAGGAAATCTGCGTATGGATGCGGTGTTTCGTGAAATAAGCCCCAGACAAATCGTTCAGCCATATATGGCTGAACAAATCCACCGAAGGTACATTGGAAGCGCACAATAGGATCGAAAACAGGGACCCCCGATTCTGTTAAGCGTTGTCGTACGGCACGTGGATCGGTTATCGCTGGCTGCCGCGTAAGTGTGCGAAGGTACGTTTCTAGTCGAACTGAGGTCATCGGTTATTTTTCTCCAAAGCACCGGATACAGCCCTCAGAACAAATTTCGTACCATATCTACTTCTTGAAATGTGATACGGAACTTGTTCTGGGCAAGTATATGGATGGTTGTGAACTGCTGAATCTAAATATGTCCATCGTTATTGACCCATCCAGCATAGTGGATCCACCTCACCTTGTCAATCAATCTGCCACCATCCGATTTGCCCCATTTCGTACCGATGATCGTATACTAATATAGTAGCCATTTCTGGATAAGAAGTCTTATCAAAAGACCGATGGCTGTCCACCAAACACAGAGAAAAGGGCGCAAGCAAGAGTTGTCAATGAACCCACGTGCACCGCTTGGGTTTGGCACTACGTGTACAGTCACAAATTATTGTGACAAAATTCAAGCCTTCTGTTGAAATTATCGAATCTTACAAAGATTATGAGCCTCCTAATCTAGACAATCGGTGTGGTCTGCGCGTGGCAATGTCGCCACCAACTTTCATTTGTGTCGGACTGCTGTTGATCTCGGCTTTTATGGAAGTCTTGTGTGAGGCAATTGTGGATCCCGGTGATGAGAGTCACGGGACAAACCCGAAACCGTTGAGTTCAACGTTGGCTTCTCTCTAGTTGGTCTGCGCTACGGATTGGTGACTTTGGCGAGGTGGATTGAACAGCCGTTTTGGCCGAGATTTGGATTGGTCGATTGCGCTGAAATGGCGATCTTTTTTCTTGTTCGGGCGCGGTCGGAAGTCACGGGTTGTGTGCCAGAGCACTCGATCGAGACTGTCGGTCTAGTGCGAGTTGCAGCGCGATGATATTGGCTCGGTTGGTGATAGATTTTCTGTGAAAGTCACGTCATCGGTTTAGCAATTTCTACAGCATTTTTGAAATTCAGGACAGGTTTGAATGTGGCATTTGTGGCTCAGTTTTTGGACGAGCGGAAACCGTTTGAGATGTGATTTGTGCGCAGCGATTTTGAAGCAAGGGCAGCGGGGTCTGCATGGCGGGTCTAGCTTTTTAAGCCATG
>JAUKWC010031542.1:0-17831 GCA_032356245.1 Endocladia muricata | reverse complement strand
CTCTGTGTGCAGCTCATCGTCACCGTTGACGCCAAAGACACTGCTGTCAATTTCCTTTCTTCAACTACTTGGGTAGCGCAAAATGGAACCTCTAAACTACACCCCGCCTTCCACTCTCTGCTATCACCTTTGTAAGAGAACGAGATTGTAGGCTCAACACACTCGGATACGTCGCATCGCCGCTGGAAGTATCACCCCGCCCTCAACAGCTACTATTGCGACACGTCTTACGCAATAGACATCATTGGCACTCGCTCAGTCACAAAAACCCGGCACTCCTCCCGCTGTTACAAAGGATCCTCAAATCACCTCATTTCCTTCGCCTCAATCCCGCCGCGCAGTCCGTAGCACATCGTCTAACTTCGCCGAAATGCGATCGATCTCAAGGCCGATGCCGCTGCTCATGAACTGGTGGCCAGACCGGCTCAAGCACAAGCTGCAACCGTACATGGGCAAGCGACCCCTCTCCATCATCTCTCTGCAGAGGTTTTCCTGCATCCTGAAAGCATGCGGCCTCCTGCCACGAAATTTTCGTCCCTGCATGTACTCCATTTTCGGTTTCGAGATACGGCGCAGCCTCTACTTCGGCATCTCAAAGCTAGTTATGGTCCGCATATTTCTTATGCTCGACTCTCTCATCTTATGCATGGGGCAAGCTTCCGCTGGCAACAGTCACAGATAGTTCAGAACTGTCTGCACCGCTAGCCTTAGCGGAGTGAACACAGTTCTCGCTACCATTCAGAAGAACTTCTTCATTTCCGGTCCAGACGTGGACTTCTCCGCCTCCGGAAAACGCAGTCGTTAGAAGAAACCCGTCACAATTGAAGGAATCTGGGTCATGTCAGGGGGCAAGGACCACAAGTCTGTTGACAATGTACTTCACATTTTCGGAAGAATTTTTGATCATTGCCGTGGTAAAGCTAGCTCAGCACCTCCCACATCGATATGCGCTCGGTGCCACAATATTCAAATAATCTGCCCGTGACAAGGACGAGAGGAGCACTGGAGCTTCATAGAGTTTCACAAGCTAGGGGAGCGTATCGATAAATTTGAGATCTCCATGCTCTACTTCTTCGGGGACTACCACCCGACAAGGCTGAAGACCCTCAAGCTTCATCTTCTTGACCTCCTTGCAGATGACGTCCGCAATACTGGAGGCCCATAACGTTGAGATTCCGATGTTTATGATCATGCTCATGAAGCGTTCAAGCGAGACTACCACCGCACCTCCAAGCGAAGGGCGAGAAGCATAGCAGAAACTGTCAACCAAGACTAGCAATCCGAAAACCATTGTACCATTCGAGCTTCGGTCGTCTCCATCTCATAACCATCTCGCGTCGCGACCACGGATATGAACCTAAACGACCGGAACGGCGCTCGTTTTGTAACGGCAGGCTCCGGAATGCACTTTCACGTCCTTGTTCACTTGATGACCCTGTCCATGCCGCTTGTCGAAAACGAAGAAGACGGCCTAACCGCTGCAATGTTCCAATCATCTCGCGAAAAAGCTTCTGACATTTGCATCAAACTTCTTGTTCAGCTCGGGGAGTAGGGCACCGCCGTAGTGCAAGACTTTACCCGTGACGGGCTTTTCTCGCAACACTCAGTCAACGCATGCGGAAATTTTCGAACTACTATCATCAAAAGTGCTTCCATTCTGAGCTCGTTTTGCCCTTCCGTCGACGACCGTGATCCTGAGTGGAACAATATTTGACTCGGCCAAATGCCGAATCATGTAATTCAGCGCATTTATATAAATAGCAGCTTTCAAACGACAACAGTGCAGCAACTGGGCTTGTCGGGCCTATCGGCTGCGGAGTAAGAACCCGTAGACACTGTGTAGGTGGCACAGGGTCGTCCTTAGTTCTGTGTGCATCACCGCGAATCATTGGAAACATCCAATCGTACCCGTGTTCGGTACAAGGATTGTACTCAACTAACAGACGGTGCTCATGACATGTTGAGGCGCGTCTACCTACGGTGGTCTACAGACGGAAATGTAAAGTGCACAAAAAAGTCCCGTCCGGCTCCCGCAGATGCAGCGACGAGGGGGCCTGGGCGTTGCTTTCCACGATTGTGGTCTGAGCATGGGCGTTGTCATCAATCTAGCGGCTCACATGGTGCGGTCAAAGTTGCATGTTGCCCCTTTCACCCCTCAGCTCAACACGCCATACCATCGCTTCCAAGTCGAGACGTTCTGAGGACGCCTCGATACAGACATAGTCCTATCGAAACCCGTCATTCTAACGGACACACCATCGTCCCCTTAATAGTACCGAAGACGAGAAGAAACAACCTCTTTAGTAACCTGCCAATAGACGAGTACGGTCCCCTACCCTTCCTTCCCTTTGTGCGCAGATAGGTATTTGAGCTCTGCTCCACGAGAACCAGGCGGGAAGCGATGCAGAGTTATGACCGCAGTACATGACGGACTGAGCTTATAATTGCCACGCTCACGAAACCCGTCGCCTGAGTTTTCCCACGCAATAACGTCACAATTAACAGCACTGCCGAGCTTACTCTAGACGTTTTTCGAAAACGAGTCTTTTCTAACACAAGGTAGAACATCATGTGTAAACTCACCTTCATCACGTTTGTAGCTACTCGGGGGGCGCTGGGAGTAGGAACGCTTCCACCCTCCTCACCATCTCGTGTTATCCAGTCATTCTCTCACTCAGAAAGCGCTCCCTAAGCCGTAGAACTACGTGAAAACATCTCTTTCGGAAGATTGGGGCAAGGGGTGCTGCAGACCAGGTGTGCCAGCTGTATGGTTCCAGAGGGCAGGTGTTCAGAAAGTGCGACGATGCAGGAGTGGTGAAGCTGGCCGCTACTACCTTCAGCATCCCGCAGAGAAGATGGTACTGTTGCCACGTAGGTGGCCGCGCGGGTGAGCGGCACAACAATACTGTACGGTGACCCGCTGCTCAGCCCGTCCGGGTACCCTCAGGACTCGTCAAGGACGTGTGTTCCTGGAGAGCCACCGGACAGGGTGCCATGTTCTTCAAGGCCACACACCCAACGTGACAGACAACAGTCCCCGTATTCCAGGTCGTGAACCTTCCTTTGTCGCTACCATGATCAGTGCGGCTTCTCTCACCTTCCCTGCAAAATCTTCAGTCTCATCTGCACTGGCGGTGCCTGCGAGGAGCGCTCTGCTCGGTCGTTGTTTGATAGAAGCGTGGACTTCCGCGATATCGAGAAGGACGACCCGAGGCATTGGAACAGCTCATCTCAAGCATTTCTGTTCCGTACGCTAATCACTCTAGAGATTGCCAGCCTGATCTTGCCGCGTTGAGCATCGTCTATCAAAGTAGCATTTTCGCACTACTGGCGAGATCTGGCGTCGGAGAAAGAGGACCACTAGTTCCTGGCACTAGCTTCTGTACGCACGGCGCTGACCAGATCCATCGCCTAATCGTAGTAGGAAAGCACGTAATTCTTCTTACATTAGGCAGGAATCATCCGGTGATTCAGCAAAAGATGCCTCAGGCTTTCCACAATAGAGTCCCACGCCACCTACATATCACTGTGATCGTTGTAGCTTCGGATTCGAACAGGACATGCCCGGTCAAGCCCAGGAGTTTGGAATGGCTCGGTTGCAAAACCTACTGTTCGATGGAAATGCCCATACTGATGTACCTCATACCCACTTATGCCGTGTGCTTGCGACCCTGACCACGCTCCGTTGCGGCACTCGATGCGACCTGCTGGCTGCCTCCATATATCCAGTCAGCCACGTGTAGAATCCATTTCTCCTGCCCAGCAACCTTGAGTGTCACATGTACTTGAATGCACCCAGAACGCTACGCCACCAGATGCTCATGTACCTCCCAGTGCTCTCCATGGCGTCGCTTTAGGTCCTCCTTGTAGTCGTTGTCTCCTTTCCTGACACCAGCAATTTTTTCCTCCCGCACACTGACCTTACTCGGCCTCTAAAGAAGCTTTGCTCGGAGCTCATCGTTAGGGTCACTCGCGATTGACTACAGTAGAGGTACAGAGAAAGCCTCAGCTCTCCTTTGGGACGGCTAGGGCGGGAGGGGAGAGTAAGAGAGTGTCATGCGAAATGTCGCCAGAATAGACAGTGTGGGAGTACCAGGTTACCCTACTTCCTGGTGGATGCCGAAACGCATAGGCGCCTCAATGCTCCGCGTCGGGAAGCACGGAGTGGTCATATGTGTAGGCCACATAGGGATGCTGAATGTGCTTGCGACTCTGTCGGAAGCCATGAGAACGCAAGAAGCAGGCCTTTGGTCGCCATCACGCTCAGGTGGACTTTCCAGCGTTGAGGCAGAGCCGTGGCTCGGAGGAACAACGGCGCAACAGTTCTGGTCGCCACTCCGGCAAGAAGCCAAAAGTGTCGGCGCCCAGTAGGGCTGCAAGAGCCGGGCTAACTTGCGTGAAGGCTTGGACTCAGTCTCACTCAACGGGTTCATAGGTGCAGCAATGGAGACAGCGGCATCCAAGACGCCATCGTACTCCTGCAGTTGAGTGTTGGTGCTTTTGTGACGGTAGTCCGAGTTTTCGGTCCTCTTCGCGGCCTTGCCATTGTACTATTCCTCGTCCCTCACTTCCGTAATTCACTCCATTTCGCAACCGCCGTATTTTCAAAACAACTTCAAATATTCCATATCACGAACTTATCCTGCTACTCCCTCACATTGGCTCCCAACCATCGATTGGGAGTACGGTTGAGACCGATCTTGCACCCAGTGATGGCTCGGAAGCAGTTCCAGCCCGAGGCGGGCCCATAATCCTCTGGGTCTTGGTCACAGCCCCGGGAACGGCAGAGGTACGACTCCTCCGGCGGGGTGTGACCCTTATCAGACCCCTCTCCACCTGCTGGGTTGTTTACCGGTGTTCATGTTGAGGATTTTGTCGTGGAGGTGGAGAAGCAGCCGTCATCGTCTCGCATTTTCTCGAGGTCCGACTACAAGTCTATGGAGCCCTACATGTAAACTGAATAGACTATAAAGCCTGAGCACATTATTCGCGAAAGCCCGGGCGGCACCAGTCACGGTCTCCGGCCAAGAGTTTTGAGCGCGCCGAGAGGTCCGACCGTGGTGCCATCGTGGTCACTTTATTGCGAGGCGACAAACCCTCGCTACCAGATAAAACTGGTATTAGCATCAAGGACGGCACGGTGCTGGACAGAGGGGTCGAGATTGCTGTACTAGAGGGCCTTCATCGCTGCTCGGCAGTCTGTAGCACGAAGGGGTAAGCGTACGGATTGGTGTGGGCCCGTGAGCATATTTGCGTGCACCTTGTGCAATGAAATGCTGGATGGGATATAACAGACTCGGAAATCACGTCTGACGTCCCGCAGCAGAACATATTCGTCGGACTGCTCCGCACCGCCAAGTCGTTCCTGCACTGAATCATGAATGTTTTGCACTGCGTGGAGGTTCGTGACGGAGGAAACAACAAGAATGTGATGGTACTGAGTCGCACCGGAGCTACGTTAGAAATAAAAAAGGCCATTCTGCTCCCACAAACGAGCCCGTGTGCCCAGTGCCGCAGGGTCAGAGTGACTGAGAGAATCCTTCTCTACTGATGCCGTGTTAAAGAGCTGAGAAACCTGGTCCTTGACAGCATGACGTCTGCAAAGCTCGTTATAATTCACCCACATGACCAGGACAGATACGCAAAGAGCCTCGGAATTGTTGATGAGGTTAGTCTCTCGGCGTTCGGGATCCGGACCAACTCGGACCGCGACGAAAACTGTGATTTTCAACGTTTCGGCCGGGTAGGGCACTGGAATCTTCATGCCTGCCTACAGTTGCCAGAAGAGCATGGAATGTCTAAGGGCCTGAGTTTCGATGATTTCTCTGAGACGGCGAGTGCACAGTCTGAGGTCTTTGAAATACCCGCAGAAGAATTCTCCGTCTGCCGAAAATGTCTTTCTTCGAACAGCGAAAGAAATTCTCCAGAAGATCTGAAAAAGCATAACTCGGCTCAAAATATACGCTTTGCCAACGAGGTAGGTGAGCACTTCGCTCCAAGGCTCCATGAACAGCAGCACCTCGTCTCTGTTAAGATCCTCGGTTAATGGGCCCTCGAGGGGCTGGCATGACCAGCGTTCTCCTCGTACTTGCACTATTTAGTATATGCGAGACGCTCCTTCGCGAGAGGCCTCTATAGCTTTGGCTGCGACACAAGCCCTTTCCAATGACAGGGTACCTGGCCCGTGGTGACGGCCGCGGATTCGACGTGTCGAGAATACGTAGTCAGCAATGTGCACTGGAATGAGAGAGAGGGGGGGCTAGTCGAGAGAAGAGCAGAAGAAATAATCCAGGATGGAGGAGAATGAGGAATGGAAAGCAAAGGGGGCTAATGCGTTCAAAGAAGACAAGATCCAATCTCAAGATGCTCCGCAAATGGTCCACGACAGGGTTTCGGACGGCTTTCTGATCGACATTGGTGGCAATATCCCTGTGCACGACGGCAACTGGGAAAGGTGGGGCCGACTTGGAGGCTTAGGCTTCCCTTATATCGACGAATAGAAGTTGCGCCTGAGTATAGGTGAAAACACACAGCCCACACACTCCCTGGTTCCAATCCACATCCCGTCTGGGCTCCAAACTAACTGGTATCTCACGGCAGAGGAATTCATGGCCATGAATTCCCCTCGTTTGTTGATGGCTAGTGTCTGTTGGACATCTAGGCTCATATGTGGTCAAATTGCCCTGTATGAGACCAAATGTCGCGGAGATATTCAAGATTAAAGGAGTTATCCACTTCCGCTGTTTTTCATATGTACTTGAAGGTCTATGAATTCTCTGTTCTGGAATAGTCAAATGTTGAAAAACTCAACGAAGTTCATGCGCAGTCAGAGTCTCAGTGCAACAGCGTAAGCTGCGCTTTGTTTTGACATTATAGAAGGGGGAAGATGAACTACACGTACAACAAGTAGCATATCAACCGGAGGTATTACGTAATATACATACATTTCGGGTGGTTAGCTTGGCCCGTTTAAGGCCAGCGTTGACATCATTTGAGCTGAAACCCAATGTCCAATAGATACTAGCGAAGTTCAGTTTAGCAAGATTGACTGCAAGTACTTGGGTTGGTGCTAACGCAATCCTCACCGGTGTATGAGCCAGCTGTAAAGAAATATGGCTGACGAGGACAGCGACGGCGGCAGGGCGTCTGCGCTTTTTGAGAAAGAACATGGCCGTTTTCAGCCATTCGACGTCATTTGCCTAGCGAATGTCGCTGATTCGAGCCGCATTTCGAAAGAAAACCTCGATTTCTTCACTGTATCGCCAAAGTAGAACCCCTCTCCGGTCAAGAACATGTTTGCTTTCAATTCATGCAATTGAACGAGGAGAACGCGCCGCGACAGGAGCCGGATGGGTCCTGCTGAAACCCATTCGTGAATGAAGGAGAAACTGAGGGCAGCGCGAGAAATCAGAAGCCGGAACAGTTCGCTGGTCTAGAACACACAGCCTGGGGACTGAAACTTGCTATTCGCGACGGAACTGGGTGTGTGCTTCGCGAAGGCGGGCGGGGATTGATACATAGGTTTGTCAGCATGCCACTACTGATGATCTGAGGAGGGTATCCGGGAGAATTCCGTAGACTCCTAGAACCTGGCGACGGTTCTTGTTGACCGGGAAGGGCTTTCCACGGTAAGCGCCGGATATCCACTTCCGTCTCTGTTTCCAAAACCTGATGCGAACACCCACCGGGTGCAGTTCCCTTCTGAACCTTCCACGCGTACTGCACATTTGGAATGCTATGGAATGCTTACTTCCGTGGTATTTCGAGACATAGAGTTCGTGCAGTACGGTAGATTTTGGCATGGACGCCGACTTCCAAAAAAAGGGTCTTGAAATTGGCGCGTCCAGGGAAAGTCCGTATCCACCACTCGCAGTTCATTTCCTAGTGTATAATCCAGCTCGTACTGCGATTCGTATAGTGCACTGCAGTTCCGCATCTCACCTTACATACCTCAATGTCATATGATGGCCTACAGCCTGCCCTACGCGGATGGGCTTACCTTGGACCCTTCATACTCTTAATTGTCTTCCGAGGGATTTCGCGCCACTAAACTGAAGACTGCTACGCGCAATATGCGCCATCTGCGGCTCTAGGAAACTGAGCATTATGCTTGGTGATGTGCGCCTGCGCTGCCTCACCCAGAATCTTGCTCCCGCTATATCCCAAGATATGATGTGTGATGCTTTGCGCTGATTTCTCTGACAGTGTTGGGAACGGATTGGAACGCAAGCAAGTGCTAACGTCCAATTTGCGTCAGATATTGAAGTTTTGCACGAGTGCTGCTGGACGGTGTTAGCTTAGTGCGTGCTGAAAATAAGACGTCTAAGTGTATCGCGGGGGTCAAACTTCGTGGTTCCTGCCTTCGAATGGCGTTCTTGTCGTAGAGACTGTGCATCGACCCATCACTGGCTGAAAATGCGCGCACCAACTCGTACATCTGGCACTGCGCGGTTTGCGCTGAAGTTTTACGAATTGCGGCGCAAGGCTGAGGCCTACAGTTGAGTTGGCATCATTTCGTACGGAACAAATTTCTTCCTACGATATACAGCCACCTATTCCTAGAAGTACGTGGGGACTACACACGAAAACCTTCCACTCCATCCTTGCCGTCGCCGTGCTGCAGCTGACCTGCGCAGAACGACAAGAACACACTTCTTGTGCTGAACAGGTCTTAAACGTATCATACGAAACGTAGAAACAAACTGAACCTCGAGTCAACGTCAGAGAGAGGGTATAAATGTGTATATCGTATCGTTGAAAAGTAAGTAAGTTTTGAGATCGGGGGGGTATCATTAGTGACAGGGGTTCATATCTTCTCATATGAAAACACATGAAAGGATGGATGTTGTTTTTCAGATCAAATTCCAAACATCCGTTTTCTTATGTGCTCTCAGATGAGAAGATCTCAGCCCCTGTCACTAGTGACACCCTCCTGGTCTAAATTCTCATTACTTTTCAGACCTCTTTTTTCTGCGATAGTGGCCCCGAAATCGCTAACTTTTCTGGGGGACCTCTCCTGCGGCTGACCCCAAGTCTTTCGCAGCCGCTGTAGTGTGTCCTGCTCGCTGGAACTGGTTCTGAAACTGTCATGTAGTGTTTAACGGTGTTCTACTTTAAGCAATCCGGCCACTTCTTCGTGTATCTACCTAGTCTTCCTCACCACTCGTCGGAACGACAATCAAATACTCGTGTCATCGGAGTCGAAACCATCATCCCTTCAGCCGACCTGCTCTGACCTACTACTGCCATCCATGTCCGAGTGTGTCAAACCATCCCAGTCCGCGACGTCCACACTGTCCGACTCCTCACCTCTTTCATTATTCCCACGACGAACACGGGCCACCTTATTGGCCAGGAACTGCGGTAGCCCTCTTAGTGCGTAGAACACGTCGTCCAGCACACATTTCTCTTCTGGCATAAAGTACAGGTGGTACAGCACCGTCAACTCATCAGCAATGCGGTCCCCGTATCCAGCCCCGTCGTGCGTGAGATGCCCATGCCCGAAAAACACAGAGTTGGGCGGGACAACGTTCTTCTTCATCTTCAAAAAAGCCGCCACTGCTACCTCCTCGCTCTCCTCTCCGTACACAAAGATGTGTGAGTAGTCACACACTCACTAGTAGAAGCACGCTGCCCCGCTCATAATTGCAAAAGAGCCGAGCGCCTCCGCTCTCAATGGCTCGCCGAAGTCATTCTGCGGCGTCTGCCGCGGGCGCTCCTTCCCTGTAACCAAAAATCGACCCCCCGTCTTAGGTATCAACAGCTACCTCCTGCACATCTTCCCCAGACCGACATAGCCAGCAAGCTGACCCGCCCACGCATTCAGCTGCGCACGTGTTCGCAAAGCCCACACCTAATCCCCTCTTCGACTCGCACGAGTCCATCACCAGGCTCCGAATATGGGAATAGCGGGCGATTTCCATCTCCCAGTTTACTGCGTCCCAGTCATGTTTCCCTTCGTTCGCAATCGGGTTCCATCACGTCTCGCTCGGCCCCTGTCGCAGCGTATTCTCGACGTTGAATATGCTTGCAATGCGCGAAAACCGCCTTTTTAACTGGAGAAAGCTTCGACCTGCTCGTGAAAACCAGCAGCTCGAGGCTTCCACGCCGAATGCCGCTCGGGTAAGCGAAATACTCAAGGCACGTCCAGCGGAGATGCTAAAGCTCACCTATTCTCCTCTCACAATAGGCGTATACTTTCCCATAACCATCACTCACATCTGCTACGATCCTCGAGAAGTGCGTATGAGACCGTTTCAGCTTGCAGCTGTCCAGACCCCCATCGATACCCTCCAGATCGGTAAAATACACGTAGCTCCCCATACACAACTGTAACCGATGTGTGCCAGCGATGTCTTTCATGGACAGGTAGAAGTGCGCCCGGTGCTCAATAGTTATGTGTATGGAAAGCAGCCAGAGCATGCGGAGCGGGTCTTTCGCCATCCACACCCGCAGCTTCTCTTCTTTTAGATCCAGCGGGCCGACGAATGCCACATTTTCACAAGTGTCGGTTGTTTTTTCAAACACCAGGGTGTTGTCCGTAGAGCTAACCGGCAGCTGGTTTGGAACCTTGTCGTCGAACATCTGCGGGGCACCTTCATATTAGCCTATGTGCTTCTGGGTCACCCTGGTCTTCTCAGCAACCCCTCGTGTCGACCGCTCCACTGTCAATTTGACTCCACCAGACTTCCCCGACTGCCCAACCTCCACAAGTCCAGGCGTTGACCGTGAGGAGGGTGCACCTGTTGTCTTCCTGGCGAGCGCTTTTCTGGCAGGCAACACTTCTAGGGCTTTCAGGGCACGGGCTGCAGGCTCCAGTGCAGTCCCGTGGGAATCAGGAGCACGCTAGGCCGAGCGGCTTCTAGAAGGCACAGGAGCTGAGCATGTCACGAGAGCCGGGGCGGTGTGCTTCCTGAGCCCGGGAGCAAAGTGCCCAGTTTACTTGGTCGCAAGGCGCGTGGCGCCGGTCTTGCTGCCCTTTTTCAAATCTTATTGAGAGTCGTTACTCGTCTCGAAGAAGAGGCGCATCTGGCTCAGGTCGATTTCTTGACGGAAATTCTGAGGAGTTTCGATTGCGCGATATCAGTCACCAGATAATCGTCACAACTCAGGCTCTTCGCCTTCCCATACTTCTCCAAAAAGCCTAGCCAGACTCTGAAAAGCTGCAACTTGCACGTGTAGAGAGTTTCATACTCAACCTTTTCGTCACGCTCGGGGTTGTTCTCGAACCATGACGCGGAAGTCATGAACGGAGCTATGCCTCGCCGTATCTCTGACCAAAGATGCGGGTCATCAAGGTGAGCAATACCGAGCTTCCTCGAGATCGATTTGTTGATGCTCAAATCGGTCAGCACTATCACGAGGCCCGAGTCTCGGAGGAAAAACTTCGCTACGTATACATAGCGGTGGTAGGAGGACAGGCCCGTTGCTGGCAGCAGAATGGCCTTGGTCAGTGCTTCCCCAGTTCCCTTCCGACTCAATGTGAGGGGGTCTATGTCGTTCTCTACGGCAAGAGCCTGAATGCAGTGGATTGAACGCATGTGGTAGTGGAAGAGCGACTAGTCGATGCGGACCAGTCCGGCGGTGGTGTTCTACTTCGACGCGTCGGACACGATTTCTGTATTCGTCACGTTCCGTCCATCCACTTAGCGGACAGGACGCACGCAAAGGCGCTCGTGGGCCCTTGCCGTGGTGTCCTTTACACTTTTCAGTGTAATGACAGCTTGGTGGCCACGGAGGCCGCCCACCATAGGCCACTTGACTCCTTCGAGCAACACCATTCAGTCCTTGATGGTGTGATCAGCGGTATCCTCTGGCTCGGGATCGTCACACCGTCGCACTGTGACCGATCTGCCGCCAAGCCCGCACTTGTAGCCGCGCCGAACCATGCTCGACTGGAGACCGTCGATGGTGGCGTCCATACATTCGCGAAGAATATGGTGCGGCTGTAATGTCCGCGCAACATATACGTAGACCTCGGCGGACCCGTAGTTGGTTTTTGGGAAAGTCCGACACGACACTGGCTCCTTCTCGACCTCCGCTGCAACCACACCTGATTCCTTACCGTCGGAACTCTGGTGGTGGATCGTGGTCGGACGAAGGGCGCGCCTGTCCTGAGTCGTCCCGGCGCAGGCGTTTGCGTGGCGGCGAATCCGATGGACAGAGTTGTACGCCCGCATCGGTCCGGGACTCCTCCCTCCTCGCCGCCGGCTGGGACTCCGGATCCGATCATACCCCCGGCTGCTGCTCCGTGACCGAGGTGAGGTAGTAGCAGGTGGAGGTCGAGATGGGCGGTTTGTCCGTCATTCCGGAAGTTCGCCACTAGCAAGAAAGGATCGAAAATGAGCATGAAGGAGGAGGGATTTTGTAATGGGAAGATGGAGATGACGAGAAAGGATCCGTGTGCAGGGGAGGATACACGGGTGATTTAGAGAATGGAAAAACTGAGAGAAGAATGTGGTAGTGCAGGAGAGGTACGGACACGACGGCCACGGAAGGTTGAACGCGCACGGTTGGCGAGAGTTATCGTCATGCACAACAAGAGGCATTAGTGAACAGGTCGCAATATCTCGATTTCACGTTTGGAAGACATACGAATTTCTGGGCAGAGGGGGTGTCATCATTGACAGCAGTTGAGATATACGCATGCGAAAGTACGTGGGCAGATGGATGCTGTTTTCCAGATTAAAGTTCGCACCTACATCTGCTCATGTGTTTTCACATGTGCACATCTCAGCCCCTGCAACTAGTGACACCTTCCGAGTCTAAACACTCCGTAGTTCTCAAACCTCATCGTTATGCTATAGCGACCACAAAGCCGCCCACTCCTCTGCGCGAACTTTGTTGTGGATGAGGCCAGGTCTTGCTTAGCCGCTATAGTGCGGCGTGCTCGCCAGAATTGCTTCTCAAGCCAGCATGTAGTGTTTAATTTATTTTATCTGCACGCTATTTTGGATGATCCTACCACCTACTTAGAAGTTAAACGTATCCCCGTAGTCTGTGAACAGCTCCCCGCCCTTCAGAGTTTCACGCGTCGCGCAGATCGTCACGGTGTTCAGTGTACGTTGAGCTCTCCGCGAAAACTTCCCTCGATCCTCGTAAAATTCCACGTTTGTGTCTGGCTCTCTAGAAGCATCTCTGTCTCGCCCCTCCTCGTCCCCAGGCAAGTACCGGGCGTCATTTACCAACCCGGCCACACGAACTGGTACTGGAAGAATATACACATTATGCCTTGGACCTTCACGGGACTCCGCCCGCGTTTCCAGAAGAAGGGCTACCTGGTTGAAACATTCTTCGTGTACCCTCAGAATTCCAGCTTCGTATATTATGGTCTTCTCCCGCGTGCGCTCGTGCAGGTCTGCGTACAGGACTGTCCTATAGAAAAAGAGGATCGTCTCTCCTTTCGCGAAGACCTGGTCCCCAAACATCCTGAGGCCCACACCTTTGTACTTTACCGTCGGGGGACGCACCACTACGAACCTCGCCGATGCTTCCAGCGCCCAAAGTGTTAGCAGGTCTTGTATGTGTTGTAGGGCGTGGTACTTCGCCTGCCAGTTGTCCGCCGACGCCCTTGATTAGCGCAGGGAAAGCCTGGGATACCCGGCGTAGATCGCTACAAACCGGACTATGTAGTCCGGTAGATACTTATACCACGGACATCCAGCAGGAGCATCTGCAGGGTTGCTCCCCGTTCTGCCCGACATATTCCGTTTCCATCCGGGCAAATACCCTGTCGCCAGCTCAAAAACCCGCGGAGACCACCAATGAAGCACGCGGTGCTCAAAACGCATTCGCAAAACGCCTTAACCCAGCTTGGTAGAGCTTGGCTGGCGCAATCATCATCCCTGTCGCACCCCACGAAACGGCAATGCCTGCGAATCCCTACGCATGCTTTTCCTGTCGCGCAAGTACCGCTGGACAGGCCCAACAGAAGGACCCCCTGGTGTCGAATATTTCAACACTAGCTCGCTCATATGTTTGATGCTCTTTTACTCATGTCGAAACACTCTCATGGGACTCCCTTCGTGAGCTCTTCTCACCACCTCTCCGGGCTCTAACCGCCCGGTTCCACCGCCACAGTTTGTCCATGCTGCGTGCGAAACTGCACATAACCGTTGCTTCGGTACCATAGCCGCGCGAACTGTACTTGAAGCTGCACATTTCTCCGCCGGACGTGAACAGCCGACTGTGTGGCTGAGCCGTGGCCAAATCCTTTTATACTCGGGTTTGCGTGTAATGACCTCGAGCTCGGACGTCGGCCGTCGGCTGGACCGCTACGCCAAACACAAAGCCCCTCTGCCTCTTCCCCCTCGACGTATTGGCCGCGGCACTCGCCTCGTCGTACATCTCTCGGCTTTAACTCTTGAGGCGCGAAAATCTCGTTCCGAATTGCACAGCACTACAGAAAAATATTTCCTGGCCGGTTTTAGCAAGCGGTGCGTCAAATATTGCGATGGTGGCGTCCATGTCGTGGTACGTGAAGAATTCATAGGCAGAGTCGCCCGCACCCCGCTCACTTCTGGTGTCGAACGGAGGATCCGTCACCAGCAGGTGAACCTTACCCTCCAGGCACTCAGCGAATTCGTCAGCGTTAGGAATGAGGAGGTCGTGGAAAGTGTAGCTGCGGACACGGCAGTCCCACCTTATCGAGCCAAGCAACTCCGCGAGAAGGCCGGTCGATGGGTCCTCCCCGGGAAGTGATTCTTCCGACTCCTCCTCCGGCGGTCGACACGTGCTAATGCGGTTAACTCGTTCTGGTGCTTCAGGAGGGGGGTCTTTCGGCTCCGGCACCAATGGGCTGAGAGTGGACCAGAAAGCCTCACTAGCTTTTCCCGTGCGACCGTTAGTCAAAACATCCCCCACTTCGTCCTCGCTACTCTGCATTTCCGGCTCCATCCCTTTTTTCAGCCGCGAAGACAAAGAACCAGAGGGCTCCGCGGATAGTCCCGTACCGGGCGTCGTGTTGGACGGTGTCACCCCCCGACGACGATGCGGTCTTTTGTCTTTCGACTCGGCATCCGACAACTCCGAGTCCACCTTCATAACCTCTGAACAGACACCACCGTCTTCAAGCGCTTCAAGCCGAAGTCCCAAGGCCTCCCGAGTATTTCCGCTGAAGTCGGCAAAGACCCTTTGCAGGTGGTCATCCCGCGACTCATCGCGGTGCGGATACGGCTAGTTGCTGCCGTGGTTGATATTGTACAATGCTTTGTTTGTATGGATGGCATACAAGCTCTTCAGGAACAGACTGAAGATCGCCCGCATTGCCGCATCCTTCTCTGCAGTTTGGCCCCACACTACTATTCTCCTCAAACTCTCCTCCGCACTTCCTACCCCATCTCCATGCAGCGTGGTCTCCTGCGCTTTCTGTGCAGAGCCATCAGCGCGTGACTGGAAAGCCCCCAAGTGCTGAACACGCGGACAAAACAGAACGTGGGTTCCAACTAGAGCTTTGCAATCCAATACTCCCCGTGCCTTTGCCTGCTTTGTCCACGTCAGACTTGGCAGTTGCACGACAAACGCGAGAAGATTTCCGGTTTGATTTATCTTCTTCAAAGCGGATACACGTTTGCTGCCGCGCCTCGAGTGGCATACGTCGATGGCGTGGAGGAACATGAGAACCTCGAAGGTTCTAGGGCGACCAACATAAATGGTTTCAGGCAGAACTACTTCCCAAACCTTGCTGACCTTGGATGGAATGAACTCGGTACCATGAATATGGGGCACTCCACAGTCTTCTGCCTCCTGGCCACATCCGCGATCTCCCGAATCCTGTTCTGTTTTCTGGTCAGCAAGACGACTGAGAGCGCTGCGCGCACTATATGCTTCATCTTCTCGGTGCCCAGCTCGCGAGAGACCGGGTCGTCACTCTCGATAGAAGTGCGAAAGTCGCTGCCGGGCTTATGCTGCCGGCTCTCCACTGCGGCGATTCCCTTGGTCGCCATTGAGATCTCGTCTTCTACTGCGATGACAAAGTGCGGGAAGGTTGACATGTGGAAGTTCATGAAGCCAAGCTTCGCATTCTTCCCAGATGAGGACAGAACGGCAATGAGGGCAGACGAGCACACGCCGGCTTTCTGGGGCCGTGTAACTTCACTTGGCAGCATGGTGACAATGCGGTGAGGAGCAAAAGCGGGAAAGAAGCCCAGCAATGATGGGGATGCAAGGAGCGAGGAGCAGAGCGCCGTCAGCGAAGCAAGGAAGACCCGTGGATCGAAGTATAGGGACGGGATACGGGGACGAAACAAGGAAAGTGGAGGACGAAGCGTCGATATATCGGTATCACGAGCGTGCGAGGTGTCGTGCTGTGAGAGCAGGTCTTTGCCATTCGTACTGCCGTCAGGGAGGACAGCGGCTAGAAACGCAACATGCTCACACACGCTTACGTTTCTGTTCCGCAGGAGCAGTTGTGAATAGTGGCGCCCTTTTCACGAAACTTGGAAAAATAAGAAGAATATTCAGGGTTCGGGGGAGTCTCATTAGTGACAGGGGCTAAGATCTACACATGCAAAATCACAGGAGCAGATGGATGTGCGAAGTTTAATCAGAAAAACAACATCCATCTGTCCATTTATTTTCACATGGACAGATGTCAGCGCCTGTCACTAGTGGCACCATCGAAGTATGAGTGGCCGTGAATTTTGAAAATACCCATGTGCATGCCCCTCGCCCCCGCTTCTAATCGTGCCATTGACACTTGAGATACTTCCAGCGTCAGCAAGCACTCTCCGCGTGTGCCTGACTTTACACGGGCCTCACTACGAATGGTAGCAGGTACCCAGGACTTGTACTACTCAGTCCACAACAACTGCAACGTAGCTTTCGAACTTGGTCTTGTCACCAAGCCTCCGTCTGACCAGTCCTGCCTGTGGCGCAGCTATATATAAATGGCTCCGCCGGTCGGAACGACAAGAAGGTCTGTCCCAATGCAAAGGTCTCGCAAACGCACCCACGAGCAGCGGGAGGATGACGACGATGCCCGAGCTATGCCTGCCGCTGTGGCTGCACCGACCCACCAGGTTAACAGGACTCAGTGGCACCCGGCAGGCAGGTTCAGAGGCGTTGTGCAGCCCCTGGTAACGCCGCCGCCGTCTCCGTTTGGTCCAGAAGGTGAGCAAGCCGATGGTGCCACAGTTCTGGCGACTCAGGGTGCTGCTGTAGCACTGGCAGATCCCGGAGGGCGCGCTACCAATCACATGTGTGCTTGTCGTTCGTCTATTCGATCTAACTGCAGCTCGAGCTCACCCAGCTTCACCCTCCGCGCTGGAATTGCATCCGCTCCGCGCGTCCGCACGCCCAGCATTGCAGCCCCTGTGCAGTCGAACATCCGCCGCGGAGCAGGGCAAACTCACCGTGCGACCCTGCGTCCTGCTGGTGCATCGGAGTTGAGACCCTCTTGGTCTCCATCTCTGTCCATACCGTGGCGGACAATGCTCGAGACATCCGCAGTAGCCCGCTCACCATCGATCTCGCGTGAGCGACTGGCAGAGCCACAACAGATGCTTGCAGAGCAGATGAACGAGGTCAAGGCGCAGGACGAAGAGATGGCTGGTCTCAAGAAAAGGATCAACGACTACAAGGACAAGCAACGGCAGGCTAATCAAGAGCATCTTGAGGTGCGGATGACGACGAGGGCGGCGCCTTCCATACTCCTGCAACTACAAGCCGAATCCAAGGATATCAAGCAGGAGAACGAGAGCCTACGCATGGCTAGCCGGATCTCTGGAGGCTCCCAGCAGGTCACACTGCGTACCAGAACTGGATATCGTCCGAGTTGCAAGCGTATGACATAAGTGGGGGCACAGTACATTAGTGTCACCAAGACCATCGAG
>JAUKWC010031431.1:0-17870 GCA_032356245.1 Endocladia muricata | reverse complement strand
TGTTGAGCCGACCCACGAAAACGGTCGCACCCTCGGCGCAGACGTGGCAAAGCGCCTGTATGCGACTTTATGGTTGAATTTTTCCACGCGCGTGGGCAGGGAACTTTTGGAGCAGCTTGCAGAGGGAATGGCCGCGGGCCGCGGCGGGGGTGGTGGGGGCGGTGGTGGAAAAGCAAATGGAAATGGTGGTGGTGGTGGTGGCGGTGGCGGTGGCGGTGGCGGTGGCGGTGGCGGCGGGGTGGGGAACAGGGGGGTGATGGGGGCGGTGAGCAGTGCGGGCACAGTTGCGCGTGTGTATGATATGTACGCGCACTTTCTCACCTTGGAGCACAACTTGTTCTCGCTCAACCTGCCCAGCATGTACAGCGGGCTCACAGGCGCACATGTGTCGAACGCCGAGGTGGAGCGGCGCGTGGACAGCGTGGTGGACGCCCTGTTTTGCGCCGTGGTCACGCTGGGGTCCGTGCCAGTGATCCGTGCGCAGCGCGGCGGCCCGGCGCAGCTGGTGGCGACGCGGCTGGACGCGCGCATTCGCGAGCATCTGGTGGGGAGCCATAACATTTTTGCAGAGGGGGGGGGGGGGGGCGTGTCGGCGGCTGCGGCGGGGAGGCCGTTGCTTATTGTGGTGGATCGGGGCATTGATTTGGCGGTCATGCTGCATCACACATGGACGTACCAGGCGCTGGCGCATGATGCGTTGGGTCTGAAACTGAATCGCGTGGCCGTGCCGGCAAAGGAGGGAGGGGGGAAGACAAGGACGTTTGATTTGGATAAGGGCGATGCATTTTGGGCGGCGAATGCAGGGTTGCCGTTTCCGATGGTGGCGGAGGGGGTGGAGACAGCGTTGCAAGGGTACAAGGAGGAGGTGGCGGAGTTGAACCGGACGGCGGGAGGAGTAGGGGAGAATGCCATTGATCCGATGACGGCGGATGTGAAGGATGTGCACACGGCGGATAAGCTGGCGGCAGCGATTTCGGTCATTCCAGAGTTGACGCGGAAGAAAAAGATGATCGATCTGCATACAAATATTGCGACAGCGTTGCTGGACCAGATTAAGGACCGCGGGTTGGATGGGTACTTTCAGGTCGAGGAGGAGCTGCTGTCGCGGCCGGGATCGTTTGATGTGGAGAGGGTGCTGGCCATTTTGAGAGACATGCGTGGGACGCCGACAGATAAGCTGAGACTGTTTCTTATTTATTACCTCTGCGTGGACTCTGCGACAGAAGGGGAGTTGTCCAGGTGTGTCAAGATTCTGGAGAGTGCGGGATGCACAGATTTGAGAGCGTACAAGTATTTGAAGAGCATTCGCGCATTTACAAAGAGCATCTCTCGAACACCTGCAGTCCCTCTGACAGCTTCGTCGAGCATTGGCAGTGGTTACGCGGCATCAGTGTTGGACACATTGTCGCAAGTCGCAAACAACGTCAACAAGCTTATTATATCGGCTGATAAGGCTCTGGCATCGGCTCGCGTGGTACAAACGCTCATGGATCAAAAGGGCGACGCAGAGATTTTGGAGGGATATCTTACTTTTGATCCCAAAGCTCCAAAAGGAACAGTCAACGCAGCGACAGTTAACCGGCCAACAAAGGAAGCTATCCTGTTTGTTGTTGGTCCAGGAAATTACATCGAGTATCAAAACCTTCAAGATCACGTATGTTCAAATGTCAAACAAGAGGGCAAAGCGTCAAGACTGGTTCCCAATGGGAAGACTCTCATTTACGGAGCCACCGAGCTCTGCACAGGAGCAGAATTTCTCGAGCAGCTGCACACAAACGGTGGACCTAAACCTGAAGCTCAAAACGGCACTTCTCCTGCCATACCATAAGGCGGCAGCTCCCACCTTTCTCCTAACTACAACCGTCACGTAGCAGCGATCAGACACCATTCTCTGTGTTGACAGCGTTGAAAAAAATGGCAGGCCGACATCTTTGCAACTTCCTTCTACATCTATCGCCAGACTGAAGTATATAGTCTTTGTTTGCAAATTTAAACTGAGATCGACTACTGCATGCTCGAATGTAAGCCATTTGGGCGCTGCAGCCGATTAAACTTCGGCAACGACTACGGTGGCCTTAGTCTGGACATGTCATCGTCGTCTAAATACTGCACTATCTTTTCCTCCAACAATTCCTCACCGTCGCTCGGGTCGCTGTCAAACTGATCTCTTCCACCATATTCAATACTCTTGAGCTCATTCTTGTCGTGACTGATTCCATTTATGCCGTTGACCTCTTCTTTACGGCTTCCGGCAGTGTCAAGCCCAGATGATCCATTCTCAATCAATGAAGTTTCATCGGCTTCTTCCGAAACGCTACAGCCGTTTCCATTCGAGTCAACTCTTTGGAAATCGGGTGCGATGCACAGGGCTTTCTTTCCCTTGTATAGCTCCGCTTTTCCAGAGCGTACTGGAACCTCCGATCTGTCCGCTTCTTCTCTTTCCTCCTTATGCTGCCTGTTCAATCTATCGCTGTCTTCCTGAACAACCTGGTCGTGGCGTCTCTTGCATGAAGCGAGCACTAGAGATCGAGCCACTGTCTGCAAAAATTCACCATCCGCTCCAGGTAAAGGAAAATCCCCATCAGTCCACAACAACTGCAATGAATTGCATATCACTCCTGCGTTGTAGTCACGTGCTTTTGCAAATGTAAGAGAAGCTGAAGCAAGTGCTTCTACTGCTGATTTCAACCCTGCTGCCGAAGCGTCCTCGCCAAAAGTAGCCTGTTGTTTGGCAGTAGTTTTGTCGCGTAGAGCCATGACATCGTGCTCCAGGTCACTAATTCGATTGAGAATAGATGTAACCATACCAGTGCTGCCTAAAGCCAGCGCTTGCATTTGGTGAGCACTCTCAGCCCGATCTCTTGATCGACTTCTTTTCCTGTCCCTTCGAATGGCACATTCAACCAAACTCTCAGCAACTCCAACGAGCGAGCCGGCAGCTGCCAGTCGTTCTCGTTCCGGCTGTTCCTCGCTATCTGTTCCGTCTTCCGAAAGTGTACTTCGACTTTCTGAGCTTCGCCCTGCCCAAGATCGCACACTTCTCCGTAACAATGGTGTGGCACGACCCCCTGCCCCGTCCTTCTCTGTCGCTCGCGCGCTACCCACAGTTGTAACCTTCGGTTTAGACTTTTCCCTCGTCATCATTCCACCTCGTTGGTCCCATCGTGCATCAACACTAATAACATTTTCAGGCTTGGCTTCCTCTCCTCTTAGACTGGGTTTTCTCCTACGACCGCGACCTCTTCCCCGCTTTGCACCATCACTTTGAGTATCTGCCGGGTTATCACCGCTACGATGGCTGGCAGACTGCCTTTCTTCACCCCGAAGATGGTCATTACCAGCTGCAATTGCTTTCTCTTCTTTCCCGCCGTGTAAACACTTTGTTCTTTGTATTCTTTTCTTAAGAGCAGTTGAATTGAATGTTTCTTGATTCATTGTCCAAGCAGCTAACGGACCCGATTCTGCAGCGGCGCCTCTTCTGGGCGATGCGACTCCTTCTGCCGACGATGCTCGTTGCTCTCCATTGCGACCCTCGACAGGCCCTGCATATTCCTCATACCGTGATGATCGCATTCGTTTCCGCCTCGGACGATTGGCATCATCACCCTCTCCACTAGCACCATTCTTCTCGTTCTTAATTTCTCCACCTTTATCCTGCTTTTCCTGCAAGTTCAGAGTTGCATTTCTGCTTTCGGTGCTCGGCTTTCGTTTCCCGGGTGGCCGTCCTGGCCTTCGCCTCGGCGTAGCCCCTAAAGGTTGGGGAAGCAGTTGATCGATACAGACAACCTCGCCCTCACCTCCTCCCGGTGGCAGTACACGCACCTTAGTAGCCTGTTTAGGCTTCGTAGCGTGCGCTTCTGCCAATTTGATAGCCTCTGTGAGCTTGTCTTTGTACCGTTTCCATTTGGGTGTCGCGTCATTATACTCGAGACAGAGGTCTTTATGATAGGGATCGAAAAGACGGAGCCCCGCAGGCTTGAGCCAGGCGCCCGTATGATCGTTGAAGAAGGAGACCCAAAACTTACCATTCTTCACGTACTCGCCAGTGTGAGGACTCTGTCGCACCTGCGCTGGCCACCAGGGAAAGCCGGATACGCGCGCAAATACGCTCATTCCGCATTTCACATCCGAATGTTGAAGACCCGCCATGGTCGCAACGGGGAGCGGCCAGGATGGGGGAGCAGACGAGAGCGAGGGGCCTATCGACGAGCGGGTTATAAGGAAACATGGAGAGGAACGGAGGAATATACAACCATGCAGACTCACCAGAAAGTTGAAAATGTTGAAGATGACGGCCTACAGTCGAAATTTTCGATTATTTTTTCATGGTATTCGTTGTCTGCCATATACTTCATGCAGCGTTAGGCCCGGACTGAATCAAACAGTAATACCCATGAACGACGTGATGAGTCTTCATAGCCAAGGACCTCTCATCACCGTCAAAACAAAACGGACGGTACAATCATTCGCGCAACTATTTTGCCATTAGTCTGAATCAACAAGTATGGGAGCTTTCATGAAGATATCTTTATCTGTACAAAACACCAGTGATGCAAGTTACTCAAGTTAAACCTGCATGGCCTCAGGTTTCGGCTCCACGGGCTTTGCAGTGTCCATCGGCGCATCCTCAACCGTCTCTGCCACCTTTTCAGGGGCCTCGACAGCAATATCGTTGAACATATACTCTTGGTGAAAGTCTGTCAACGCCTGCGTGCTTCGTCTTACATCCGAGAACAGGGAGTAGGTGCGCTTTATGTCCTCGACGTCTACCTCAGTGCCCTTCCTCTTTGAGCAAACCAAAGCGGAGGAAGTAATCAGATACATTGCATATCTGAGCGATGTCTCGAGTCCAATGCGCGTGAGTAGCGCAAGTCCATTCTCAGTGATTTCCACATCTTCCTCCTCGCATCGCAACTGAAGAATCTGTTTCACCTCTTTCTCATTGTACGGCTTCGTGGTAATGATTAGAAGACGGTCAAGTAAATCGAGCGGGAGCCCGTGTGGGGACTTGTACGTGGTGCCACGAATGCGAGTGATCCCTCTGTTAGATGCCACTACAAGCACGGGCGCAAGATCAGACTCTAATGCCCGGTTGATAAAAGAAAAGCACTCGATATCCAGCATGTGCACCTCATCAATGAACAACACGCCAGGCACAATCTCCGCCTTTCCTTCCTCACGCCACTCCGCGACCTTCACGTCAATCTGCTCCCGTACCTCAGCTTTAATCTCGCCCGTGTCTCCAGCAAACAATGCCAAGAAGCCCTGCTGCCGCGAATTGATTACGTCGATCTCGTGTAAAGTAACCACATGCACAACCTCTTTTCGGCGCTGCAATTCTCCGTCAGGACATTGCACAAACCGCGTGGTTGACCCCATGGCATCATAATCACGCGAACGGGCAAATGAGCGACCAAGCTTCGAGATTTTACCCGTTGCCTTGTCAATGGTGATGACGTCTCCGCTAGTGACTTTCTCTTTTTGCAACGAGTCTATCATCTTTGTCCCCAAATCGTAGACGGTCTCCATCTCAGTCGTCTTTAACGTCAGCTTCCCACTCTTGGCAATCCCTGACGACGATGACCTCGTCAAAGGCCTATCAATCTGAATTTCCACAACCTCCCCTTCGATGATTTCAGTCTCCTCGCGAATCCTCACGCCAATACTCCTTCGCAAGGCCTGCGTTAGCGCTTCCGTCTTCGACATCTCCAGCGAGAACACCTCGCTTGCCGTGATTTTCGTGAAAGGTGTTTCGGACCCCAGCGCCTGTGCCATGCCCATCGCAATTGCCGTCTTCCCCGTTCCCGGCTGCCCAGCAATCAGCACCGCGCGCCCAGCTATCTTACCAATCTCGATGATGCGCACGATCACACCCGCAGCTTTGCGCGCTTCCATCTGCCCAACGAGCCCTTCTCCGCACGCTGACGGGTTGAGGTTCTCGTCGAGGCCGAGCCCACGAATATGAGAATGCGCACCGATACGCTCCATACGTGTGCGCTCCATGCTCTCTTGAAAGCGTGCTGTTGACGACGCCATATTTGCTCAATAGGGAACAGGCACGCAGTAATTCCCGGTCGCTGGGTTGCGCGTTGCGTGGAATAAAAGTTCGATCGTCTATAGTCGACAAGCGCAATCTCCAAAGACCGAACTGGGCAGCCGCAGAGGCCAGGACGTATGATCGCTGGTGACTTCTCTGAAGCGGTACAATGTAGGGATCGACAAATATACTCGTCGAGCGGATCAAATGAATAAAACCAAATCTATCCTACGCTGCTATGCTAATCTGTGTTTTATGTTAGGAACAGCCGCAGTAAAAAAATTGAATACTTTCAGAAATTTTCGAAATAGCGTTCGTTTCTGACGTCCAAGGCTTCGACAAGCTCTTCGTGAACATTGAAGGCTTGTCAACTCCCTTTAATTTCAAACCTGAGAGGCATACTCAGAAAAACTATATTCTATGCTATTTAGAGTACCGGTACCGAGTGTTTTCTTGCGCATCTTGGGAGGTTCCTTCATTTGTGGAAAAGCGGAATGTATTCTTTTTTTTTGAAGCACAGATCTGAGTGGCGAACCGAGACGAATTTACGAACCAAGCTCGAGGTCCATCATAGTTCACTTTAATCCACTCTAAGAAGCTGGAAGTTTATTCTAGCTAGAATAGAGCCAATCGTCTACCACTCTTTTGTAGGCGCGGTCACTGCAATCTGTTGTTCTTGCAAGCTACAGACTTCCGTTGCCTTCTGCCCTGTACCAATCATTTACTGCGATACACACTTAAATCTATGGATTAAGTAAAGCAACATATTTATTCTAGACGATGGAGGTGAAGATTAGTGGGATTACGCCTGGACAATTCTGCAAATAAAATTGCAGAATTATGCAATACGTGTAATATCTGTAAGGAATTGCAGAATTCTGCCATTCGGATGTGACGATAATAGCAGAAAAGTGAGCTGTTACAGAAAACCCGACTGCAATTCCTCGAGGAAGAGGCTGTTTCGCGCGAAAACTTGTCACCCTCACATCTATCACACCAGTCCTTTCCTTCTCTAACATCAATTGGAGCATTTAAAATACCCCTCGCTCCCCAACTGCGTCCCTCGGTGAGAATGGCGGCTGCAGCTAAAGCAAGGCACAAAGTCAATCGCGCCTCTCAACCACTGAGGATCCCTTCAGAGTGTACGAAGTGGCCGCTATTATCGCGTATTTTGAGGCGGTTCGTGGGCATGACCGAGAATGCAGCGCAGAACTCTAGTCTTTTACTCCTCTAGTAGTCGCTTTTCGCGTACAAGCCCGCTCCCTACCACTTATCATGATAGCTGTATACTGTAAGTGACTAACTGTGTAGAGATGGCCAGGTAATACTCACGACCTTGCGCCCCAAGATTCAAGGCGTAATCTAACTCTAAAAAGTTTGCAATTAAGAATTCGACTAAGAATTCTGCAACTGCGGCGAGTAATTTCTCACAATCCCATTGCAGAACTCTTGTAGCCGTAATTCCAGAAATGGACTCCTGGAAACTGTCTATGTTGAATAGATGCATGCTGTGCTCATGGAGGGTTAGCCGCGACGTGCATCATTTTGCCTCAGATAAAACATGAGAACACTCCGGTATTTGGCGGAGGTGAGTCGGATGGCATATGGCAAGAAAACGTATGTCTGGGCTAGAAATATCGAGTTTCGCAGACTGACCATTTCCTGCCAATACAGCAACACATCACCTGATATACTGCACATATCGGAATTACGTTGAAGCCATCACATCCAGCTAGACACTTCAGTCTCTATTGGACATGTGGCCGTACATGAGGTCCAATTTCGCATAAATATGAAAGGGTCAAGGAGACGTCTACTTCAGCTGTTCTTTGTATGAACTTGTAGCTCGTGGGGTACTCTATCAGGAAACAGGGGAACTGAAGCAAAACCCGACGTGCTTTTTGCGCAGTTAGAATTCAAGTGCAGAAGAGTTTATAAGCATGCATTTTGATATCCTACTGTAGGTGGTGAGATAAGGTACGCGTAGTAAGCTAGCACATTCATAATACGTATTATAACATTTGTATACATTCTTGACATTCAGTTCGCCTCATACGAGGCACAATGCAATGTCCAATAGACACTAGTGTCTCGTGGACAAGTCATTCTGCCCCTGCTTTGCCAGTAGTACATTTTAAATACATGTACCTCGAATATTGTGACACGATTGAATACAATTTGCCTCATACAAAGGCCAAATGCCCAATAGACACTACCTAGCTAGTACGGTCTATTGGACAATTGCCTTCGTCAAGGTGCGATTGAAGTCCAACTTTTGAGAGCTATATGGATGATACGCCAATAGCATCCGGTAGGTTATTCGACGTTTACGTAATCAGCGAATATCTTGATGAGGACCCTTCGTACTGTAGAGTATCTTTGAAAAGCTTTAATACCACCCCCTATTATTCGTAACATACAGTACAATACATCTGCTCTAATCGTGACGGAATTACAAGATACAGTGTTTGTGCACGTGTGCTCAAGAAGGACACCAACCCAGGTTGAGATGAGCAACTAAGGGTACAAACTGTTCACAGATATACTGTATATGTACATTATTACACTTATAGCGGCCTAATGTAATGTTCGCCCTACCTTCTGTTGACCCCCTCCAAAGATCTTGTCTGATTTTCATTTCGGTCGATCTGACGTGTGGAACAGCCAGTGACTTTCTTAGTCTTTTTTACCACATGACAGGCGACTGCCAATAATGAGCTCTACTAGCTCAGCGCTCATAGAAGCTCTTTAGATCGAGAACTTCAGTAAGAAAGAGAATGAGCACACGTAAGAAACCGTCACAAAAAAACCAGCTCCTGTAGTTACTGCAGGAGAGGAGGCCTCTGGAATTGGAATGCATTTTTGCCATAAATGTAACGAGGGTTTGCAGCCAGCAAATATTGTCATCCTCACATGATTTCGATTTTGACGAGCGTGTATGAAGATATGAGTGGATGTAGGCTCCAGCGCTAGATGGCAAAGAGAACGTATGACAGAATAAATTTTGTTTGTTTAGGAAAATGGGAGGCCTAGATTGGATGGGCCTGAAAAAGCAGCCAACCACGCCATGAAGGAGGCTTTCATGTAATGTCGTAAATAGACCTGATTTTAGTCGGGAGTTTCACACGGTAAAATCACTCGGTTACACATCCACTAATAGTTTATGTATGGGAAAGTGTATCAAGCGCTAGACTAGGAATGAGAGAGGTCTTCAAGGGTCAAATTTGGCTGGGTGGGATAAAAAATATACAAGGACTTTTGCGACGCAGGGCTGGACACGTGCGGTAACTGTACGCAGTCGGGCAATGTTAGGGGCTTTGCAAAATTCGCCGACCAAAGTAAAGACCTCTGGACTAAAAAAGCAGACAGTTTTAAGTTTGGGGAAGAAAGTTCGGTAAAGTTCGTTCATTGCCCCGTGTTGCGGAACACTGAATCATGGTCAGCAGGCTGTGTCTCAGGTGTGTCAGGTCGAAGAAGTCAATGGAAATCTGAGTTTGGATTTCTCAAATCTACTCAGAGACAAGGTGTACCAGAAGCGTGGCTGAAAATTGCCAACTGTTGCCTTGTGAAGTAGAGGGGGTGGTGGAGAAGAAGAGAGGCGATTGGCACTGTTGAAATGCCATACATAGCGAATGGGTTGATTAAGTGTCGACTAATGACCGTTTCTATCCATTCCACTCAGGGTGGCGCATCCTATCTGGTGAGAAGAGATACTTACGGGCACCTTTTCCTGGGCAAAGTCTCTAGAAAGACTGTACAAAAAAAGTATCACATGCGAAAATTCTTGCCATCTGTTTGGGACACGCGTCCTCAGCTTGCCCTCAACCCACCAAGAAACACCCGCTCGTTGGGCAATAATGCGAGAAGCAAAGTGGGGTTCTGGAATGCTTTGTAAAGTTTCGGGGTTTTGCTGGAAAAGTGACACATTTTGTGATTTTGCACGTTAAGCAGGACCTGACCTCAAAACTGCATCACACACACCGCCCCTTCCGGTCCAATGTTGTCGGGCCATGTCCTACACGAGTCAGTCCCAGATTTCTCACAACGCCAAATCCCTACAGTCCCACGCGCTTTACTTTACCACACCCACACAACTGGCACTGCCGCTCCATGCGAAGCACTCATTCTGTCTCTACATTATAACCCACAACAAACCCAACCGCTGTGGCTTGTCCGTTGCGCCGCCTCCTCGCTCCATCCCGCACGGCTGCCCTCCTTTGCGGAATCCTTTTTGTTGTGCATACTTTCTCCCTTGCGCTCCAACCCCTTTCCCCCCCCCCAACAGTCTCGTCGCAGTCGCTCCTTGTCGCGTTCTGTACCTCTTGTGTCCCCTCATTTTCCCGCGTCATGGAGCCCTCCTCCGGGTCTCGCCCTCCTGCGTCTCCGCTAGCGCCCCAGCTTCCGGGTGATTATCCGGTCTCGCCCACCGCACCCTTGCCTTCATTGCAGAAGAATCCACCACCAGGTGTACCGTATTCGTCACCGTCCCCCGGAATGACGCAGCCGTTTCTCTCTTCCCAAGGCGCCATGTCCGCGGGCACGTCCACCAGCACGGCTGCGGCTGTCGTGAGCCGTCTTGAACAACTTCGCTCTGGGGAGCTGCTTGCGCTCTTGTTGGCACCGGACCTCGATGATTCGCTGTCGCCGGGCGCGATACTAGGGGCCAACAATGTGGCTTTGTTCAATTTGATGCCGCTTATTCTGGCGGCAATTCATCGCGTGGGCGAGTCTCTCACTCGGCGCGATCGATTTGTGTCCCTCGTGTCCATGCTGCGCGCAAGGATTACGGCCTGTCGTGGATTGAAGCTGAGGTTTTTGTTGCTTATTAATAACCCGGGGTTTAGCATGCATTGGGACGTGCGCATGGTGCATCGCAAAGATTGTTACGCCGCTGCGGAGCATATACTTGAGGAGTTGGCTAGCGATGCACAGACCACGGATGAGTCCACAAAGTCCTACCGTCTTGCGCGGCAGCTTAGCCAGGTGGATAAGGCCGATAGTAAAGCGATTACGGGGTGGACGGACAACAAGGCTATGGTTGTTGCCTTTGCGGCGCGCAAGCTGTTGCACCATGACCACGGAATTCCCCGTCGCACGATCATGTGGCGCATGCGTAATGTGAAGAACGCGTTCTACTCGGATGAGCTTATTGATGGGATTATGGAGCGGGCCAACTTTAGTATGCGGGAAGAAGCATTGCAACTTGCCCAGCGCATGCTCGACATGGGCCTCATACACAAAGTCGGTAGTCACTCTCAGACGATCTCGCTTTCTAAGAAGCGGGTGTTGCAGTGCAGGATTGCTATCCACCGCGACGATGAGGGTTATTGCCGCGTGGTGACAGATTCGGGTTTGGTATTGAACACATGGGAGAAGGTCAGGGCGAGCCACTGCAGCAAAATTTCACAGATAGAGATTCAAATTCCGATGGACATGATTGACCTGCAGAGCTTTGAGTTTTGGACGAACAGCGTGTATGTTAAGGGCGTGGAGAAGGGGCATTATTATGGCTACCGTGCAATAACTCATCCTCTGCATTGCTTGGGGATGGGGACAGCTAGTGAGGTGGACGAAATGGAACAGAACGTTCGTCAGAACAATGAATCGTTAGATACGGCCAGCCCCGACAGTCCCATGGACCTCTCTTCATTCTCGTCGTTGACCGTGTCGGTGCAGGAGATTAATGAGATGCAGTTTGATGCGGCTGTTGTCGGATCTGCTGTCGTACGCAAAGTGTTTTCTAGTATTGCGCGGCCAATGATCGTCGAGTTGCGGATACCGTTGGAAAATGCAGACTTGAGAGAGGACAGGCATCACTTGGTGCTTGCTCCTGGCGTACTTGTGAAGGAAGGTGATAATCTGATGCAGGACCTCGGAGTAGAGATTATGTTTCAGTGCTTCAATCATGTGTGGGTGCATTCCTCCATTTACGCCGGGAAAGATAGTGAGGTCCCGTTTAGTTACAGCTATCAGGTGTTTCCAACGTCAACATCACAAGGATTTATGGAGGCCGTGACCGGCCTGACCAGTCTGAAAGAGTATGACTGGCACCGCTGGAGGGACCTGTACGGTGGGAGCAAGGAGCGTGTGAGCGAAATGCTTTGCTCTACTGTGGGGGCCTATGTTGGAACCTATGTGTGCGGGTAAGTTTTTAAGACCAGCGTGCTTGCTTGTCGACTGGTAGGAGATGTGTGCCTTTTTAATTTCTCAGCTTCTAACTTGTTGGCTTTGTTTTTTCTGTTGTTATCTTTGTGCTTGTCTCTGTCCCTTGTCATGGCGGTTCATTAGTGGACGAGACCGTCATTTTGACAATGTGCTAATCAAAGATGACAAGCATTTGCTGCACATTGATTTTGGGTTTTTGATGGGTACCAGCCCTCCAATTGACGGCCCTCGTATTGCCATTGCACCTCAAATGGAGGCTGTATTCCGCGACTTGAAAGTATGGGATCACTTCATAGACATGTTTGTCGGCGCATTCCTTGCCTTGCGCCGGTCCGCTCCTGCTGTCATACGGACGTCTGTCATGGTCTTCTCTAAGGCTGGTTACGATGAGGATCAGATTCGGACGTACCTTCAGGGGAAGTTCAGTCTCAATGTTCATGAAAAGGAAAGCGTCGCCGCTGCAGTTGTGCGCCGGCAATTGGTGGCTAGCTCTGGCGATATTAAGACGCGATTCAAAGCTTTTGCACATGAACACATTGACCCTGCCTGGTACGGACTATTGGAAAGAGGATTTCCACCTGCAGTTGCAATTATGAAGTTAGTAGATGCCAAGGAGCAAAAGGCGGCGAAGAAACTTTCAATGTCCTCGGAGAGTGCTGCTCAGGTGAGCGAGGAGGAAAAAATCCATTTGTGACATCTGAATCCATGGATATGGCTCACGTAGAGCAGAGTATTTTGCTACATTGTTAATGATAACTTTCACTAGAACGGGTGGTATTGTTCGTGTCCTTCATGGATTCGCTGCCTCTCGGTTCACAACGTTTGGCCATTGTTAAGTGTAAATTGGTGGTGGTCACGACCTTGCGTGGCAGGGTCCAACCTCACTCTGTGATTATTGACGCGAAGATTGCTACATCTGCTGCGAATTAGTATTGATACACAGCAGCGCAATGATTTCATCAGGTTGATCGGAAGGCACTGTTGTCTTTCACGCGACAGAGAAGGATTTGACCGGAAACATGTTCATAAATTGCAACTTGACAATTGCGTAGTCTGCTTATTTCGCCTCTCGCCAATACGTGGCACACATGTGCAAGCAAACTACTGTGTGTTAAAGAGTCAAGGTCCGTCATTAAGAATCCTCCGTGCATCAGAGATCACGCCTGCCGCGGTACTCGTTCTGCAATTTCTTGTATGCTCTCGGACTTAACAGAAGCCTATTGGCTGTAGATCTCAAACCTTGCGCAAGGAATCTGTACAAGCACTCTGAAGCACCCTCAAAATTTATCAGTGGATAAAACACATGCGTTCTTTCAGCTCTCTCTCTCCATGCAGTCCCCTACTAGTCAACGTGCAGCCGTGATCAACCCTCTGAGCACGCTGTCACCGCCGTTGTCCACCGCAATCATCTACCGCGCCTGTAGAGTTACTTGGGAAGTCCGCTTTGCCGGTTTCCTGACCAGGCACAAATGCAGCGTTTCAGTGAGTAAAGGTTACTCACTTGGTTCTCGTGAATGAGTGGATGGTGGGCGGCGGAAGCTCAAAAATAGCAACTACGAATATCATACTCACGGCGCCTGCGCCAATGACAGGGAAGGGGTGGGGCGGGGTGTAAGAAAATAACAACTAATCTCGTAGGCAGGAAGCCTGAACACGGCGCAGAGCGGATATTTCGGGTTTGTCTCGCGGTCCTAGTTCCCATTCGCTGATGCATCTGCAGCGGATGTTCGGAGTGCCAGCTCTAGTCGGGAGACGCAACTGTGGGGAGGCCAGATGCACCGGGTTTATAAAGATGAAGGGCCTCGACAAAGATGTTTGCCTGTCGGATGGGCCTGCTGGTAGTAAACAGCGTGAGAGTTGAATGTGAGGAGCAAAACAGCTGATCATTCTCGTCGTCGGTTCTACCGTCGCCGCCCTTCCTGTCCGGTCTCTCCCAGATATCAGAACGATTTATCTCTGCAGGGTTCTGCGGTATGACATCGTACGGTTCTACGGGCGCCTCTTTAGAGTTTGCCCTCAACAAGCGGCATCTTCCTCGGTCTCAGGTGGAGGCGATCCCCGTCCCCGATGATGGCGACGGAAGTGATTCGGAGGCGGCCTCGAGCGTCAACCCCTCGTCCCTGCGTGCAAATTTCTTATCCCCGTTTACCGATCTCCCTGCTTTCGACCCGGTCGCCATCGAGAGCTACGGCTCCCTCCGTGAGCAGTCCCCATTCTTTTCTCCTGTGTTTTCCAATTTGCCCTCCGTGACACCGGAGAAACTCTGTGTCCAATCGGAGGAAGCCCAAAAGCTGCGCAGGAAGCTCATGCGTGGCAGCAATATTCTCATTATCCAGGGTGGGTACGCCGGAAAAAAGTTTATATACGAGCGTCTGAAAGAGCTTGGAGTGAACGTTTATATTCTCGACGGGCCAGATTCGGCGTGGAGAAAGCAGGCTGAGGAGGGGCTCATAGTCGACTTTATCGAGCTCGATTTTACAGACAATGATACAGTCTTGCAGCGTGCGTTAGACGCCATATCTGACTCGGGGGTCGGCGTCGAGTTTGATGCCGTGACCACCTACTTTGAAGATGCTGTTGCTCTGGGCGCTCGTATCGCCACGGCGTTGGGGATTGCCACCAACTCGGTAGAGGCTTGCGACAAGGCGCGCAACAAGCGTCGCACACGCGAGGTCATGGCCGAGGTAGGGCTTCCGGTGCCAAAGTTTAAAAAGATCCTTTGCGAAAAGGACATTGCACCCGCCTGCAAGGAGGTTGGCTTTCCCATCATCCTCAAGCCTGTCTACGGAGCGGCGTCCATGGGGGTCACCAAGGCGGAGACGCTGGAAACAGCCATCAAGGCCTATCGCAAGCTGTTTGCCACACTGGATGTCAACGAGGACACCATCTGGGCGCAGGGGACGGAGATGGTGATTGAGGAATACTATGACGGCGATGAGTTTGACATCGACATCTTGCTGTCGGACGGTGTGTGTGTGTACGCAAAAGTGTCGGACAACTGGGCGTGCTGGGAGCCGTGGTTTCAGGAGACGGGGACCAATTGCCCGTCGCTCTACCCGCCCAGCAAGCAGGATGAGCTCATCAAGCTCTCAGTCGACTCTACGCTCGCCCTCGGTTTCAAACATGGTTGCTTTCACGTCGAGTGCAAGTACACCTCGCGCGGGCCACGCCTTATCGAGGTCAATGCACGCATGGGCGGCGTGTCGGTGCGCGACGCAAATAAGCTCGCATGGGGGGTCGACCTCGTCGAGGAGCACGCTATGAGCGCGCTCAAAATTCCTATCCGCCCTATCATCCCGCACGAGCCGCTGCAGTATATGGCCGAATCCGCCATCAATGCGCCTTACTCGGGTGTCGTCAACGTGGACAACTGGCTCGACGGCACCTTGGAGATCCCGTCCGTGCACAAAGTCAACTACTTTAAGAAAAAGGGGGACAAGGTGATCGGACCGGAGGATGGCGTGCCGGACTGGATTGCCGAGGTTATCGTACTGAGCCCGTCGAGTCAAATTGAGAACGTCAACCTGATTCGCGACATCATCAACTCCACCTCCGTGCCTATCACTGCAAAGACGCCGGGGACGGAACGAGTGTTCTACTTCCCAGGCCATGCACATCCGTTTGTAGAGTAGATACTCATGGCTGCACAGCTTGAAGCCGGCAACGTCTCCACCCTGCACTTAAAAAGCATCGACGCGGCCCGCACGCATAGTCAAGTTTGACAGTTTTACAAAGTCACTAGCCTAGTCAAGTCCAATACAGCCGATGCCTCCAATGTTTGTCTCCCAATGGTTCTCTGCTCGCCTATACCAGACCTATCTGACTAGCAGCTCGCAATCCGAAAAATTAGGCGCCATCCTCCCCCCACATCACTCACTCATCCCCCATCAACACGTCTAAGCCGCCTCCCTCCCTCACCTTCTCCGCCCTTCGCACCTCTCTTTTCCCCCATATCCCAACCTTTTCCACTCCCTTGGCCTCCACATCCACCACCTTTACCTCCTCCCCTTTCTTCCCCATGACCACCATCACGGAGCAATCCTTTGCCGCGGCCGCCTGCAACAAATCTGCCACTAACCTTGCCGCCACTGCCTCCCCTATTGCATCTACTACCCCCCTCGCCCTCTCATACTCACCCCACCCTGCTTCCCCACCTCCTCCTTCCCCCACACTCACCGCCGTCCTCACCCTCTCCACCTCACTCTCCTCATACCCCCTTTCCCCCTCCCCATACACCTCCTCCTCCACCATCTCCCTTGCCCTCACGTCCCCCACCAATGCCACCAGTCGCTTCCACACGACGCCTACCCCTCCCTCATCCACCCAATCCGCCTCCTGCACCCGACGCACACCCTCCAACACACCACTGGCGCCCAACACTTTTGCCGCCCGCTCCAGGGCCTGCATACACTCGCCTTGACAACACATTGAACCCACACCATCATGCACGACCAAAACCCCCCCTCGAAAGATGCGCAATCCGCGTGCACGCTGATCATGCAAAAGCTGGAGCTGGGCACGCAAGCGACGCCCTGCCAGCATAGCCACAGGGTCGTAGCGATCTGCTGCGGGCGGCACTTTGGCGCGCGTGAGGGCATAGTTTTTGATGTGGTAGGGCGGGACGTGCAGCTTGCACAGCGACTGGAGCACGGGGGGTGGGACGAGCGCGGAACGACACAAGACGCCGCTCTTCGGCTTGAGCTCGACCAAGACGGTGGTGCTGCCGTAGCGCAGGGCCAGATCCTGACAGAGCAGGGCAGGGGCGAGGGCGATGGGGTGATGGACGCGGTTGGGCGGACGCAGCGGGGCGGCCAGAGCGGCGAGATGGGCCAGATAGTGTGGCGGGAGGTGTACGAGGGAGGGCGGAAGCAGGAAGGCGGAGAGATGACGGCGGAAGAGGAGCGGGGGGCGGGGGTGCGGGAGCGGGGGACATGTGTAGACGCAAAGGGTGAGTGGGTGCGGATTGGGTGGTTGCAGGGCAAAGACGGCCTTGTGGGCGCCCTCGATGCGGTAGCGCCAACGAGTAGGGGGCGGAAGTGGGGGGGTAGGTGGAGTAGAGTCGGAATGCATGGTTGTTGGACAAGGAGAAAGAAAAAGAGAAGGAGAAGGAGAAGGAGAAGAGAGAGGAAGAAAGAAAGGGAGAGAACGAGAAGGAGAACGGGAAAGAGAGCAAAAGAGAGAGTGGGCGAGAGAGAAAGGGATTGAGAGTGAGTGAAAGAGGGAAAGAGAGGGAAAGAGAAGGAAAGAGAGGGAGAAGGAAGGAAAGAGATGGAGAAGGAAAGTCGAAAGAAAGAGAGAGAGAGAAAGAAAGAAGGAAAGTTGAAAGAAAGACGAGGGAAAGGGAAGGGAGCAAGATGGAAGAAAGAGAGCAAGAGGGAGGCGAGAAGAAGAGAAGAGAGGGACACCAGAACGAGAGAGAGAGAGAAGAGAGAGAAGAGAGAGAGAAGAGAGAGAAGAGAGAGAAGAGAGAGAAGAGAGTGTGTATGAGAGAGAAGGGAGAAGAGAGAGAGAAGAGAGGGAAAGACAAAGAAAAAGGCAAAGAAAAAGCAAGGATTGATTTGAGACGTTTCGTTTCAGAACTAAAGTTAAGGGGGAGGGGGGAGGGGGGGGTTGGGAAAGTGGAGAGCGGGGTGAGGCGTGACTAAAGTGGTGTGTGTGGGTGTGTGGG
>JAUKWC010031320.1:0-17874 GCA_032356245.1 Endocladia muricata | reverse complement strand
ATGGCGCGCGCATCGACGACGTGATCGACACCAAGCGCAACCTGGTGTCCAGCCTGAGCTGCGCGATCGAGCTGTACAACCCGGCGGCGTTCGAACTGCTGCTGCAACGCGGTGCGGACCCCAAGGCGGCTTTGTGCCGCAACTGCCCACCACATCTGACTGATACCCCACTGACCGATGCCCTGTCGTCAAAGCGCTACCCGATGGCGCTGCGACTCGCACAATTCAGCGAGCCAAACGAAGTCGAAATGGGGGTGCTGGTCCGCCACCTCGAACGCAGCCCCTATTCCACCTCGCATCCCTGGAACATCGAGCGCGAGGCGCTGATCAAGTTCGTGCGCGACCGTGGCGTGCCGATCGATCCGCGGCCGGCCAGCGTCAACCCGGACGGACTCGGGCCGCGCTGCGTGCATTCGCCGCGCGACATGTTCGAGGGCTCGCCGCCGTCGGTGTGTCCGGACTGAGGCGGGTGGGCCGCCTTGTCGTGTCGGTCCGGGATGGATGCACGAAACTCGCTCGGATCAGGCAGGGGGCGGCGCGGACCTCCGATATCTCGCACCGAGACCAGTGGCCGTCATTCCGCGTCGAGCGACGATGATTTTTTCGCCGCTCCCCGTTCAACCCGCCACCTTCACGTCACCTGATCCATCCATCCCGCTTTGAACCGACGCAGCGCATGCTCAACTGGTGCGTTTCGCGCTTGTCCCGGTTCCATGGCTCTTTCGTTCAAGCAGCAGTGCGCGTTTCTGCTCAAGCTCGGTGCGATGTTGCACGAGTACGGCACGCCGGCCTTCCGGCTGGAAGCGCACCTGAAGTCGCTGGCGGCGCATCTTCGGCTGGACGGGTACTTCCTGGTCAGCCCCACAACGCTGACCTACTGCCTCTGGGTGAAGGATGCGCCGGACGGCGATGTCTTCAACTACTCCATGCGCGTGAAGCCGGGCGACCTGGACCTGGGTTCGCTGGCACGCACCGATGCGCTGGTCAACGAGCTGGTGGCGGGCCGCTGCACCCTGGAAGAGGCCCGGGACGGGCTGAAGCAGATCGAGCAGTCCGGTCCGGCCTATCCGTGGTGGGTCACGCTGCCCGCCTTCATCCTGCTGGGAAGCGCCTTCGCGGTGCTGATGCGTGCCAGCTGGCACGATGTGGCCTGGGTGGGCGCGCTGTCGTTGCTGGTCTACGGCTTCATCGCCTGGGCGGACAGGTCGCCGCGCATCGCCACCATGCTCGAACCGCTGGCCGCGACGGTGGTGGCGGTCGCATCGATGGGCGCCAGCCATCTGGATCCGGGCATCAATCAGCCACTGGTGGTGCTCGCCAGCATCATCGTCTTCGTGCCGGGTCTGTCGCTGGCGATCGGTTTCCGGGAACTGGCGGCCAGGGAGCTGATCTCCGGCACCGCGCGGATCATGGATTCGCTGATGGTGCTGTTCAAGCTCTACTTCGGCACCGTGCTCGGTGTGGCCATCGGCGTGCTGGTCTGGGGCGAGGCACTGCCGTCCGATGATCGACACGTGCCGTCGTGGACCATCTGGCCGGCCGTGCTGCTGCTGGCGAGCGGCCTGGCGGTGGTGTTCAAGGCGCGTGCCGTCGATGTGCCCTGGGGCATCGTCTCGGGCGTGCTGGCCTACAGCGTCAGCACGTTGGTGACCGCCGTGTGGGGCATCACGCTGGGCGCGTTTCTCGGTGCCGTCGTGATCGGCGTGTACGCCAACCTGTTCGCGCGCTGGCGCAATGCACCTGCGACCCTGGTGACCCTGCCCGGTATCGTGGTGCTGGTGCCGGGCAGCAAGGTCTACGTGGGACTGGATAGCGTCGTCAGCGGCCATCAGATCATCAGTGCCGACAACATCGGCGTGCAGAGCTTCCTGCTGTTCATGTCGCTGATCGCGGGATTGATCTTCGCCAGTGCGGTGGTCGAACCGCGACGATCGCTGTGATGGCGCCGAGCCGCTATGCGCTGATGCCGTAGGCCTCCGCCCTGGCCACCGTGCGCTGCGCCCAGGCGGCATGCACGGCAGGTTCCAGCATGCGGCCGTCGCGTCGGAACACGGCGTCCGCCTTCGGTGCCAGCGCCTCGTGAGCGGTGGCGACCTCGGCCGCCGATACCTGGAAACCGGCCTCGATGACCGGCACTTGATCCGGGTGCACCGCGGTCTTGCCGACGAACCCGAACGCGGCATCCAGCGCGCACTCGCGCGCCAGCGTGTCCGGGTCATCGAGCACATCGAATACCGGTGCGGTCAGCGCATGGCCGCGCGAGCCCAGCTGGCACATCAGCTGCGACAAGCCCCAGGCCAGCGGTCCTTCGTGCAGGGTGCGGCCGCGTGTGCGCCGCAGCCGCAGCGACGCCAGCAGGTCGTTGCCACCGATGCGCAAGGCGAGCAGCCGTTCGGCCGGTTGCTCGTCCAGCGCGGCGGCGAATTCGGCCAGCGCGATCGGATCGAACACCCAGGCGCTCTCCAGCGTCGGCATCAGCCGCAGCGCGGTGCCGTGCACCAGCTGCCACCAGCGCGGCACGTCGGCCGGGGTGATCTTCGGTACCACGAACCCCTCGACCTGTTCGATGCCGGGCAAGTCGGCGAGGCGCGCAGCCATGGTCCGGTCGCGCGGACGCACGAACAGCCGTGGACCTGCCGACCGGTGGGGAGCATCGGCGAGTCCCGCCAGCAGCCGGGCCAGGCGTTCCTGACCGCGAGCGATATCGTCGCGGTGCAGCGCATCCTCCAGGCAGATGATGATGGAGCGCAGGCGGGTGCGACGCTCGCCGCGAGCGATGTCGGCCAGTGCCGGGTGCACGGCCGGCATGTACAGCGTGGCGCCGAGTCGCATGGCGTCCGCGTCCGGGCTCGTCTGGCCGGACGCACTCGCGGCAGGATTCGCACCGCCGCGCGGCGCGCCCGTCGTGTCGGGCGTTGCCGGGTGGCGGGCAACGGAATGCGTTCCGGGGTTCATCGTCACGGGCGGGAGGCGTCGGCGATGAGGGTGATCGCGCGGTAGGGGTGCAGTGTCGCACCCCGTGAGGCGATCGGTACGTTCGCGGCTCCGGCCAGATGCCGCAGCGCATCCAGGTCGGCATCATCGGCGCCGCCGGTCAGGATGCGGGCCGGGGCGCGCCGCAACACGGCGCGGGTGGCCTCGGCCAGTCCGGGCTTGATGCGGTTGCGGTTGCCGATGGCGAATTCGGTGGCGATCGCCGTGATGACGGTATCGGCGCGGGCGCGCGCCGCATCGCTGCCGCTCAGTGCGTCGGGCAGCGCATCCCGCCGGGTCGACAGCGCTTGCAGCATCGGCGCGCAGACGCGTTCGACGTAGGCCCGCGACACGTCATGCTCGGCCAGATGGTCCAGACGGACGCTGGCATGGAACTCGTGCGATCCGCTCAGCCGCTCATTCAGGATCGAGCGGCTGACCAGCCCCGACACGGTGCCGCCCAGCAGCCCCGATGGAATCAGCCAGTCCTCGTCGCTGGCCGCCAGCCAGGCCCGTCCGGCCGGGTCGGCCAGCACCACCAGACGCGGTGCGAGCTGCGGCCAGTCCTGTGCCAGCGTGCGTTCCAGCTCATCGCTGATCGCACCCTTGCCGGTCCAGCCGTCCACGAACACCAGCCCCGCTGCCGGGCGCCGTTGCAGCACGTGCGTCATGGCCACCGGGTCGATGCCGCGATCGCGCACGATCGAGAGGCCGAAGTGCTCGACATCCCGACCCAGCGCGCGCAGCCCGCGGGTGAGCGCGACACCCGGCGGCACGCCGGCGCGCACCAGGCTGCACAGCGTGACCGGGCCTTCGAGGCGGCCGTCCAGCGCGTGCGCCAGCACCGCCAGATCGTGCCCGGTGCGCGCGGCATGGCGGTCGAGCGCCGCGGCGAAGATCGCCTGGTAGGCGGGCGAGGGAGCGTGCTCCGGCGTGATCATCTGCGAGTAGTGGCGCTCGCCGCGCTGGATCAGCCGCTCCTTGACGGCCGGCTGCTCGGCCAGCGAGGCGGCCGCGGCCGGATTCACCAGGGTCAGCAGGAAATCGATGTCGTGCGCCGCGTAGCTGCCCGGCGTCGGGACCCGTTCACCGGTCACGCCGGCGTCCGGGCGGTATCGTGCGCGCCTTCGTGTCCCAGATCGATCTGGGAACCGCCGGGCGTCATCCACAGGTCGCACAGGCGCATGAACGGCAGGTCGCTGCGGCTGTCGCCCACGCCGATGGCCAGCAGATCGCCATCGCGGCGCAGCCGCTGCAGCAGGTAGGCGGTGGCGAGCGCCTTGGAGATGCCGGGCGGCATCAGCGCCAGGTTGTTGCCGTTGTGGTGCAGTCGCCAGTGGGTCTCGTCGTTCGAGGTGTCTTCAGCCGGCGTGCCGCCGTCGGCGTGGTGGCGGCGGTCGTCATCGTCATCGCGCGAATCCTCATCGATGCCGAGCCGCGTCATCAGCGCAGGCACCAGTGCGCGCAACGACGTACCGCCCGGGTCGTCGTTGGACTTGGCCACCGCGTAGACGCCGCCGCAGCCGGGCTCGTCCACCAGCCACGTTCGCACCGACAGCCCGTGGCGCGCAGCCTGCGTCAGGATGAAGCCGGGCAGGGCGTCGAGAACGGGGCGTGCCGGCATCAATGCCCGGCGAACTTGTCCCTGCCAGACAGGGTCCACCTCCCCGTCGGCATCCAGGATGAGCGCACCGTTGGCGACGATCGCCGCCGGTCCGGTGAACGGCAGGGTCACGCGCGAATACGCCTCGCTGCCGCGCGCGGTGACCGGGATGCAGCGTGACGGGTCCAGCCAGTTCAGCAGGGTCTGCTGGCGCAGGGTTGCAAAACTGTCGCGCCCGTTGGCCGCCCGGGCGGCCAGCTGCACGTGTTCCTTCTGTGCCGAAGGCAGCTTTCGTGCGGTCTGGAACAGGGTGTCGTCCAGGTCGGTCAGCACGACGATGCGCAGCGGCGACGGATCGTTTGCGTCGGGTTCTTTTTGCATCAGATCGTCGTCTCGATGTCGTCGGCGTGGGCGTGGGCGTCGGCGGCAACGAACGAGCGCGGCGCTGCCGCATCGCGCCACAGGCGCTCGAGCGAGGCGTGCGGATGAAATCGCGTCCCGAGCAGCACGTGCGCGCCCAGCGCGGCAATCAGCGCCGGATCGATGGCCTCCAGCGTGGTGTCGGCGCACAGGATCACCTGCGCGTGGTCATCGCGTCGCACGTTGTAGAGGTAGTTGATGATGCCCAGCCCCTCGTGGTCACCGAATGCCAGCCCACAGCGGATGGCGTGCCCCGCCAGGATGGGGGAGCGGGTGGTGGCCGAGAAGCGCACCTCGAACCCGCGCGTCTCCAGCATCTCGGCAACGAGGAACGGCTCCCACACGTGCTCGCCGGTACCGAGCACCAGAATCGGTCCGGGTGCCTTCTTCAGCTGGTCGAGCAGTTCGGGCGGCAGCGTGCGCGCGCTGCGTTCGGCGCGACCCAGCCGCGCATCGTCCGGACGCGGCAACGGCGACACGCGGGACACTCGCGGCTCGTCCGCGTCGGGCAGCGTGCGCTCCGGTGCATCCGGATCAGCGGTCCACGTGTAACGCCCGCTCAGCAGCGCCGAGCGCGACACCGTCACCGGCGCGCCGGTGGACATCGCCGGCCATCGCAGCGGCCCGCTCCAGTCGGTCAGCACCGCGGTGTGCACGTGGGTGAACCGGTTCGCTCCCGCCTCGATCAGCGCTTGTGCCAAGTGCGAGAACGTGGCCCCCGAACTGGCCTCGTCATCGACCATCACCAGGGATGCGGCGGTGTCGAGCAGGTCCGCATCGTGCGCGTGCTGCGGTCGGTAGAGCCGATGCGCCGAGGCATGGCTGTGCGTCTCGTCGAAGGTGGCCAGCAGGGTGGCGTCCAGTTGCGCACGGGTGCTGGACAGGTAGAGCACATCGTGCCGCCCGGTGCGCTCGACATACGCATCGTGCACGCCGGCGCCCAGTCCGACCGCGGTCTCGGCCATGCCGGTCATCAGCACCGGACCGGGCAGGTCGGCATCGATGCCGTCGGCCAGTGCCGTGAAGGCGGCGCGGATGCGAGCGGGTGCGACCGGTACGTGGCGACCGAGCACCAGCGAGACGAACAGGAACGCTCGTCGCGGATTGATGCGTTCGGCAAGGCCGAACAGCGGGCGATGCGCATGCTCGGCATCGTCGACCCGCCAGCGCACGTCGAGCGTGCCTGCCTGCAGCTCGCAGCGCGCTTGGTGTTCCCCGTGCGACGGATCGTCGGCGATCGCCTCGGGTGGCGGGTCCGGATGTGACATCGGCGGGATCGTAACGCGAAGTCTGTCGCCGGGCGCGGGTTGACGGGCGCGCTGCAAGTCCGGCGTCAGGCGATCGCGCCGAGCTCCCGACGCGGCGCGGGCCGGAAAATTCGACGCCCGGGTTAAAAAGGGATTAGTATCCCTTTCTATGAAAGAGAGCTTCAAGACGCATCTGGGTCGGGCCGTCGTCCTGGTGCTCAAGCCGCTGCTGCGCGTCTTGATCCGCCACGAGATCACGGTGTCCGACTTCAACGAGCTGGTCCGCCAGGCGTATGTCGACGTTGCCTACGAGCACTTCGGGATCCCGGGACGCAAGCTGACCCATGCCCGTGTCGCGGTGCTGACCGGTCTCAACCGCAAGGAGGTCGCCCGGCTGAGTCAGTTGCGCGGAGACGCCGGGCGCCTGGAGAAGCCGACCCCGAACCGCGCCCAGCGGGTTGTCAACGGCTGGCTGTCGGATGACGAATTCCTGACCGCCCGCGGCAAGCCGCGCGTGCTGCCGCTGCAGGGCCCGCGTCGCAGCTTCGCCGCTCTGGTGGCCCGTTACAGCGGGGACATCACGCTCGGTGCGGTCCTGGACGAGCTGTTGAGGATCGGTCTGGTATCGCGTGACGGCCGGGACGGCATTCATCTGGAACGCCTGGGCTACGTCCCGGCGGAAGACGATCTGGAGAAGGTGCGAGTGATGGCTGTCTGTGCCGCCGACCTGCTCGGTACGGCGGTGCACAACATCGAGCAGGGCGATACCGATCCGCTGTTCCAGCGCCAGCTCGTCTACCCCGACGTGACCCAGGAGGTGGCCGGCCGGTTCCGCGAGCGCAGCGCCGTGCTGTCCGCCGACTACCTGCAGCAGCTCAACCGTCTGCTGGCGGACCTGCGATCCGCAGCGCAAAGCCACGACGGCGCCGAACCCGCATCGGACGCCGCCGCCACCACACCACCGCCCTCACGCCGCCGCGTCGGCTTCGGGATCTACTACTTCGACAAGGACAACAAGCGCGCATGAAGACTCGAACGTGGCGGCCGCGCCGCCCTGCAAGGATGCTCTCGACCGGCGGTGAAGGGCGGTGGTCACGACTGCTCGTGGCGGCGGCGTTCGCGCTGAGCGTGGCGAGTTGCGCCGGAGGCGGCGAGGACGAGGGTGGCATCATCGGCACCGGTCTGCAGCTCAAGGGCACCGTGCCCACCGAGCGAGCCTTCGCGCGCTCCGAGATCGAGGTCCGCAGTGCCGATGGCGAGCGCTCGCAGGCCGTGATCGCGGCCGACGGACGCTATGCGATCGATGATCTCGGTGGCGAAGGCCCCTGGCTGCTGCGCGTGGATCTGGGCAACGACGAGGCCTACTACGCCGTCACGTTCACGCCCGACATCCAGAACGTGCACGCCTACTCGGATCTGGCCATCCGCAGCTTCTTCTCCAGCCGCGGTCAGGACATCGACGCGGTATTCGCCGCCGCCGGCGCGCTGGATCCGGTACCGAGCGCCGGCGACATGGCCGCGATCGATGCCCGCATCCTCGCGCTGATCGCAGGCTCGCTGGACGCCTACCAGCTTGGCGGCACGAATCTGGGCACCGTGGCGTTCGCCGCCGACGACACCGGCGTCGACCGTTTCCTGGATGCGAACCCGGTATTGATCGAGGACGCCGCGTTCACCGTCATCATCGTCGATCCGGACAGCGGCACGCAGACATCGGCGGCCGTGGCCGTGCCGTTGTCGGCCGACCTCGGCGCGGCTGACGACACGCCACCGGCGGCACCGACGGTGCTGCGCGTGCTGCCGTCCGCCCTCGACGAGATCGTGCTGGTCTGGGAAGGGGCCTCGGACGATGTCGGCATCGCGGGCTACGAGGTGCTGCGTGACGGACGGATCATCGCCTCGACCGCCTACCCGGTGCTGCTCGATTCCCCGCTGGAACCGATGCGCAGCTACCGCTACGAGATCGTGGCCATCGATGCATCGGGCAATCGCTCGCAACCGTCGGCATCCGGTAGCGCACAGACCCTGCAGGCACCCGACGTGACACCGCCGCCGGCACCGCAGGAACTGCAACTGGCGGCCGGCATCGACAGCGTGCGATTGACCTGGCAGCAGAGCATGATCGGGGACGTTGCCGCCTTTCTGATCGAGCGTGGCACCACGCGCACCAACCTGGCACCGCTGTCGCGCGTCACCTCCACCTTCGCGCTCAATGCCGGACTGAACAGCGGCACCGAATACTGCTATCGGGTCACGGCAGTGGATGCGAGTCTGAACGAATCGGCCGCCACGCCGGTCTCGTGCGTGAGCACCGCTGGCGGTCTGACGAGCACGCCCGACGCGCCGCCCGCGGTAAACGGCGCAAGCGCCGGTTCGCTGATCGACATCGATGTCTCGGGCCTCGAGTGCACCGAGGAGGTCACGACGTTCTCGATCAACGGCCCGGTGACGTTGTCGGGAACCTGCCTGCGGGTACCGCGCTCGATCACGGTCGGATCGGAGGGCCAGTTGACCATCGCTGCCGGCACGGTGCTCAAGTTCGCGTCCAACACCGATCTGTCGGTCGAGACCGGCGGCTCGCTGAGCGCGGTGGGCACCGCCGATGCACCCATCGTGCTGTCCAGCCTCGACCGCAGCCCGGGCTACTGGGGCGGTGTCAGCTTCCGGCGCAGCAACAGCATCCGCAACCGGTTGGAGAACGTGGTGATCGAATACGGTGGCCGGGCTTCGGGTGCCGCGTTGTCCCTGACCACCTTCAATTCCAGCGTCGCGCCGGTTCGCCTGTCGGTGGACAACCTGCTGTTGCGTCACAGCGCGGGCGCAGGGTTCCGGTTCAACGCAAGCCACCAGGTGGAGCGGTTCACCCGAATCCAGTCCACCCGGAACGCGATCGCAGGCGTGCTGGAACCGGAAAACGCCTCGATCCTGACCTCGGACAGCCGATTCACCGGCAATGCCGTGGACCTGATTCGCATGCCGTCCGGGTCGGTGAACGCCGCCGCTGTCTGGAACCGGATCGATGTGCCTCTGCTGACCGATCGTGTGGAAGTGAACGCCCCGTTGACGATCGCAGCGGGGACCGTGCTGCAGTTCGAGCGTGACGGCAAACTGGATATCGGGCGCGAGGGCAGCCTGACTGCGATCGGAACCGCCGAGGCGCCCATCCTGTTCACCGGTGAGCAGCCGATTCCGGGGTTCTGGGTCGGGTTCAGGTTCTTTCGTTCCGCATCGACGGCCAACCGGCTGGAGCACGTGAGCGTCGAGTACGCGGGGGCAACGCAGAGCCAGGGAACGGGCGCGATAGTCACCAGCTCGGAAACCGACCAGCCGGTGCGACTGGACCTGTCCAACGTCACCCTTCGCTTCAGCGCCGGCCCCGGCTTCCGGTTCGAGACGGGTACGAGGCTTGGTGCCTTCGACAACATCGTCAGTACCTCGAACGCCGTGTCGGGAAGAGCGTCGATCGCCACGCTGAGCGGCTTCCAGACCGGTCTGGATTTCACCGGCAATACCCGCGACGAACTGGACCTGTTCTCGGAAGAGCTGTCGCAACCGATGACCATCGCTTCGCTGGGCGTGCCGTACACCTTCGCTAGCCTGCGCGTGGACAGCGCGCTGACCATCGATCCGGGGGTCACGCTTCGGGCCCGCGCCGATGGGGCGATAGACATGAGCAGCCAGGGCTCGCTCGACGCGGTCGGCACGGCGGCGCAACCGATAGTGATCGAGGGCATGGTGGCGCAGCAGGGCTACTGGGATGGCCTGTCGCTGTCGTCCAGCAACGGCGAGCAGAACCGCCTCGAGTTCGTGACCCTGACGGACGGTGGCGGCGATTCGCGCAGTGGGCCTCGCGGCAATCTGCTCATGGAGTGCGGCGGCACGTTGCCGGCGCGCATCGCCATCGCCAACAGCCGGATCGAGAACAGCGCCGGCTGGGGGATCTACCGCCGTGATGCGGATTGCACCGTGACACTGGGCACCAACGTCACCTTCGCCGACAACCTGCTCGGCGAGGTGAATCCGGTTCCCTAGCAGGCCATGCATCGATCGGCGTTGCCGCGCATCGCTGCAGCCCGATCGGTGATCGAAGCCATCGAGTGCATGCCGGATCGTCGGGTCATCGAACCGACGCCGCCCACCAGAACCAACAAAGGAATGATCGACTCATGCGTTATCTGAAATTCAGCACCATCGCCGTGCTTCTGACGACGACCTTCGCAGGCTGCGCCAACTTCTCCATCAAGCGACCTGCCTACTCCGGCACCGAGGATGTCGGTGCGATCGAGCCGGACCTGTTGATCGGCACCTGGAAGGTGGTGAACCTGAATCCTCGGCACAAGGAGCCCGAGATCGACGCCCGCTTCGTCTTCAACCCGGATGGCACCTCGCGCGGTACCACCGAAGTGGTCTATGACAACCAGCTGGGAACGATGAGATTCGACACGATCGGTGACTGGTCGGTGGAGGGCGGCACGATCCTGCAGACGCTGACCCGTGTGCAGGAGCGGGACGAGAACCCGCTGGCGTTGATGGGGGTGGCACTCAACCTGGATCTGTTCGATGGCAGGCCCACCGAATCGAATGTCTACGAGGCCGACCAGGACCGGCTGGTGATCGTCAACGAGACGTTGGGGGTGGCGCAGACCTTCACGCGGGTGCCGTAGCGCCTTCATCCGATAGCTCGTCAAGCCGATGCCGCTGCGCGGGCGAAGCAGCACGACACCGATGACGGCGCGCCCGGCGCGGCCCGCTCCGCCCGGCGTGGTTCTCGCCTCGAGGACCCTCTTGGCCCGGGTTGCCCGGGCTGGCTCGAAGGCTGCGCGGTAGCGTCGGATGCCAGCGTCGGATGTCATCGCGGCGGCGCCGGTACACGGGGCTTGCCCGACGGGTCCGCCGGCCTTTGCACCAACCACGTCACGAATCCGGGATGTCTGCGACAATCGGACACCGTCGCGCGCGCTCCGCGCCGACATGTCCTCGTCCCCAACCCCCGGATCCGCACCGCCATGGCCGTATCACTGAGCAAAGGACAGACGATCAGTCTGGAGAAGGCCGGCAGTGGCATCGCCCGGTTGCACCTGGGGCTGGGCTGGGACCCGGTGCCGAAGAAGAAGGGCCTGCTGGGCAGCCTGTTCGGCGGCGGCGACAGCATCGATCTGGACGCCTCGGTCATCGTGGTCGATGCGCAGAAGAATGTGCTGGACGTGGTCTGGTTCCAGAGTCTGAAATCCAAGGACGGCGCCATCCTGCACAGCGGCGACAACCTGACCGGCGAGGGCGATGGCGACGATGAGTCCATCAAGGTGGACACCAACGCGCTGGATGCCGCCGCGCAGCACCTGATCTTCCTGGTCAGCTCGTTCCGCGGCCAGACCTTCGACGAGGTCGAGAACGCCTTCTGCCGCGTGCTGGACGACAGCGACAACAGCGAGCTGTGCCGCTACACGCTGGCCGAGAAGGGCAGCAACACCGGCGTGGTGATGGGCGTGCTGTCGCGCACCGGCGGCGGCTGGTCGTTCAAGGCGATCGGCGCGCCGGCGAACGGTCGCACCGCCCAGGACCTGTCGTCCGCCGCCATCCAGCACGTCTGAGCGATCGACACCGTTCGGTCGGTCGGCAAGGGCCGATCCATCGGCACGGCGTCAGGCGTTCACGACGACAACCGGAAGAGGAGACGACATGGAGCTGACGAAAGGCGCCAACACGGCATTGCCGGATGGCGCGTTGACGGTGACGGTGCGCTGGTCCGCACTGGGCGAGGGCATCGAGGATGTCGATGTCAGCGCCTTCCTGCTGGCCGATACCGGGCGGGTGCGCGGCGACGAGGGCATGGTGTTCTACGGCCAGCGCGCCTCCAATGACGGGGCGGTATCGATCCGCACCTTGTCCGAGGGTGGACAGACCGTGCTGGCGATCGAGCCGGCGCTGCTGAGCGCGGACCTGGAGCGTGTGGCGATCACCGCCACCCTCACCGCGCCGCGGCCGCGCGCCTTCGGGGCGGTCGGTTCGCTGTCGCTGAGCGTCGACGGGCCCGGCGGCCCGGTCGCCACCTTCGCGCTGGAAACCGCCGGCGCCAAGGAGGCGGCGATGATCCTGGGCGAGGTCTACCAGCGCAACGGCGTCTGGAAGTTCCGCGCGGTGGGGCAGGGCTTCGACGGCGGTCTGAAGCCGCTGGCCGAGCACTACGGCGTGGACATCGCCTCGCCGGAGGAGGCCCCCGCGCCTGCGCCTGCACCCACCCCGCCACCTTCGCCGGCCCCCGCGGTCCCCCCACCCGCCGCGAGCGGTGCCTCGGCCGATGCGGGTACGTCGAGCATCAACCTGTCGAAGATCTCGCTCAGCAAGTCCAGCCCCACCATCAGCCTGGAGAAGAAGGGCGCCTCACTGGGCGAGGTCAAGATCAACCTGGACTGGAATCAGGGCGAGCCGAAGAAGGGCCTGTTCGGCATGACCAAGTCCGGTGGCATCGATCTGGACCTGTGCTGTCTGTACGAACTGCGCGACGGCACCCGCTTCGGCATCCAGGCGCTGGGCAAGAACTTCGGCGAGTTCGACCGCGCACCGTTCATCCAGCTGGCGGGCGACGATCGCACCGGTTCGGTGCGTGGCGGTGAGTGGATGCGCATCAACGGCGAGCACTGGAGCGAGATCCGCCGCGTGCTGATCTACGCGATGATCTACGAGGGCGTGCCCAATTGGTCATCGACCGACGGGGTGGTGAGGCTCATGTCGCCCGGCAACCCGGAAGTGGAGGTGCGGCTGGAGGGCACCTCGGGGGAACGCCTTTGTGCGGTGACGCTACTGGAAAACGATGGCGGCAGCCTCAAGATTACGCGTGAGAACCGGTACTTCAAGACCGCCCAGGACATGGATGGCCACTACGGCTTCCAACTATCGTGGGCGGCGGGACGCAAGTAGCTCCGGCGGTTGCACCGCCCGTCCCGTCCGTCGAAGCACCGCCCGAACGATCACCGGATCCCTCGCCGACCCCCGGCGAACCCGTCGCCCAGGAGACCCCGAACATGATGAAGTGGCTGAAGGACAACGTCAGTGGCGCCCGCGCCCGCATGGCCGAGGAGATGACCAAGTACAAGAACCGCGACTTCATGGAAGCGGTGGTAGCGGCGTGTGCGGTGGTGGCGGCGGCTGACGGCGAGGTGTCCGGCAGTGAAAAGCAGAAGATGATCGGTTACATGCAGAGCTCGGACGAGCTCAAGGTCTTCAAGATGGAAGACGTCATCGCCTCGTTCAATGCAACCATTGCCAAGTTCGACTTCGACGCCTCGATAGGTCGCGCCGAAGCGCTCAAGAAGATCGCCAAGATCAAGGGCAACGACGGCGCCGACCGGCTGCTGATCCGGGTGTGCTGCGTGATCGGCGCGGCCGATGGCGACTTCGATGCCAGCGAGCGCGCCGCGGTCACCATGATGTGCAACGAGCTGGGCCTGGCCCCGTCGGAGTTCGATCTTTGAGGCGGCATTGCTTCGCGTCAGGTAGCACGAGCATCGTTTCGTGAACGAACTGTCGACCTACGAACTCGGCGTCCTGTCGACCGGCGCCGTCATCGCCGGCATCTGGTTGCTGGTGATGGGGGGCAACTACACCATCGATGCCGCGGTGGCCATCGCCCGGCGTGCGCAATTGTCACGCGTGTTCATCGGCGCGACGATCATCGCGTTCGGTACCTCGGTGCCGGAGCTGTTCACTTCGGTGAACGCCAACCTGACGGGCTTTCCGGGCATCTCGCTCGGCAACGTCATCGGTTCCAACATCGCCAACGTGTTGCTGGTGATCGGTGCCGCGGCGCTGGTGAGCACGCTGGCCGTGGAGCCGGGCAAGGTGCGACGTGATCTGATACTGATGCTGGTGGCGACCGCCGTCCTGGTGGCCGGCACGCTGTACGGCGTGTTCGAGCGCTGGATGGGTATCGTGATGTTCGCAGCGCTTGCCGCCTTCGTGCTTTGGCAGTACTTGAACAACGAGATCGATACCAGCGAGGTCGAAGACATCGAGATGCCGGCCGCCCAGGCCGCGCTCTATCTGCTCGGCGGTATCGCGGGGCTGGCCATCGGTTCGGAGCTGCTGGTACGCGGTGCGGTGGTGGCCGGTGGCGTGATCGGTGTGCCGGAGGCGATCATCGGCATGACCGCGGTCGCCATCGGTACCTCGCTGCCCGAGCTCACCGCGTCGATCACGGCGGTGCGCAAGGGCGAGACCGACCTGATGTTCGGCAACATCATCGGCTCCAACGTGTTCAACATCCTGTCGATCGTCGGCATCACCGCCATCATCAAGCCGCTGGCGGTGGACCCGGTGCTGGCGGGGTTCGAGTTGTGGTTCATGGTGGCGGTTTCCGTCGGCTTCGCGGCGATGCTGTTCGCCTCGATGCGATTCAGCCGGAGCATCGGTTTCGGCTTCCTGGCGGTCTACGCGGCCTTCACGCTGTACCAGTTCGCCTGACGGACCGCAGGTGACAGGGCGGTATCCGGCAGATCCTGCCCGGGTAGTTGAACCCACCGCCCGGCAGGATCATGTTCGACCATTCATTCACTCATTCCAAGGGGACAGACATGGCTGTATCACTCTCGAAAGGCGGCAACGTATCGCTGTCCAAGGAAGCACCGGGCCTGACCGACATCATCGTCGGTCTCGGCTGGGACACCCGTGCCACCGACGGGACGGATTTCGACCTGGACGCCTCGATCTTCATTCTCGGCGAGAACGGCAAGGTGCGTTCGGACTCGGATTTCGTGTTCTACAACAACGCCAAGTCCTCGGACGGCGCGGTGGAGCACACCGGTGACAACCGCACCGGCGAAGGCGATGGCGATGACGAGCAGGTCAAGATGAGTCTTGCCACCATGCCGGCCGATGTGCAGCGTCTGGTGGTCGCGGTGACCATCCACGAAGGCGAGGCGCGCAAGCAGAGCTTCGGGCAGGTGCAGAACGCTTTCGTGCGTGTCGTGAACAAGGACGGCGGAACCGAGATCACTCGCTACGACCTGTCGGAGGATTATTCCACCGAGACGGCGCTGATCTTCGGCGAGGTCTATCGCAACAAGGACGAGTGGAAGTTCAAGGCGGTCGGCCAGGGCTATGCGGGCGGACTCGCCTCGCTGGCCAAGGATCACGGCATCAATCTCGGCTGAGTGATCGTCGAGATGTGCGGGCGCAACCGACCACATCGGTTCGCCCGCACACCGGCTGCCCGGCGCGATGGTTGCATCGGGAAAATCTTAGATTGGCATCGGTTCTCGGTGCTGGTCCCTGATCGTCATCACGAGTAGGCTTGGCCGGATGAGTGAAGCAGCTTCCTCGGAACGATCCCCGGGCCAAGGGTTGTCATGGGTGCTTGCCCTGGCGTGCGTTGCGGGTTTCGCAGCGGCGCTCACCCTTCTGGACGAGGTGACGTCCGGTCAGGCCCCGGCGCTGTCCGTGCAGTGGCTGCCAGCGCTGGATGTGGCCTTCGCGTTCCGCATGGACGGCCTGGCGCTGCTGTTCGTGCTGCTGGTCAGCGGCATCGGCGCGCTGATCTTCGTCTACACATCCTCCTACTTCAAGGGCGACCCCCGACTGGTGCGGCTGCAATGGCAGCTGGCGGCCTTCACGGTCGCCATGCTCGGGCTGGTCACCGCCGATGACGTGATCGGCCTGTTCGTCTTCTGGGAGCTGACCACGGTCACCTCCTTCCTGCTGGTCGGGTTCGACCACGAGAACGCCAAGGCGCGGCGCGCCGCGTTGCAGGCCCTGCTGGTCACCGGTGCCGGTGGACTGGCGCTGTTGGCGGGTCTGCTGCTCTTGGCCGACGTGGCGGGCAGCACGCGTCTGTCCGAGATCGTCGCTGCCGGCCCGGTGCCGGCCGACGACCCGCGCCTGGCATGGATCCTGGCACTGGTGCTGCTGGGCGCGTTCACCAAGTCCGCACAGTTCCCGTTCCATTTCTGGCTGCCGGGTGCGATGTCCGCCCCCAGCCCGGTCAGCGCCTTCCTGCACTCGGCCACCATGGTCAAGGCGGGCATCTACCTGATGGCGCGCCTGCAGCCCTCGCTCGGCGACAACGACCTGTGGTTCTACACGCTTACCATCGCCGGCGCCGTCACCGCGGTGTGGGCCTCCTTGATGGCGTTGCGTCAGGAGGACGTCAAGCTGATGCTGGCCTGGACCACGGTCATGGCGCTTGGCACGCTGACGCTGTTCCTCGGCTCCACCGAGCGCATCGCGGTGCTGGCCGCTATGACCTTCCTGATCGTGCACGCCTTCTACAAGTGTGCGCTGTTCCTGGTGATCGGCAACGTCGATCACGGCACCGGGACGCGAGAGCTCGGGCGCTTGGGTGGGCTGGTGCGCGCGCTGCCGTTCACCACCGTGGTGGCCTGCGCGGCGGCCTTCTCGATGGCGGGCTTTCCGCCGTTTCTCGGCTTCATCGGCAAGGAGCTCAAGTACGAGGGCGCGCTGGCCATCGCCGACGAGCCGTTCCTGATCGCCGCCGCCTCGCTGTCGGCCAACGCGATGATGGTGGCGATCGCGCTGACCATCGTGTGGCGCGTGTTCCTGTCCGGCAAGGGGGATACTCCGGTGACGCCGCACGAAGCGCCATTCACCATGTGGGGGCCGCCGATGGTGCTGGCGGTGCTCGGGCTGGCGGCGGGGGTGTTCCCGGAGCTGATCGTCGGCACGTTGATCGAGCCCGCCACCGCCAGCGTGCTGGACCGGCCCACCGAGGTGAAGCTGTCGCTGTGGCACGGCATCAACCTGCCGCTGATGATGAGCGTGGCGACGGTGCTGATCGGCGTGACGCTGTTCCTGATGTGGGGGCGAGTGAGGCGCGGCCTGGATCGACTGGTCGGCGCGTTGCCGTTCACCGGTGACGGCAGCTGGGACTCGCTGCTCGATGGTGTCGCCGATCTGGCTCGCACCGTCACGGCACGCATCCAGACCGGTCGCCTGGGTCGCTACCTGGTGCTGGTGTTCACAAGCTTTGCGCTGCTCGCAGCGCTCGCCCTGACGGGTGTGCGCCCCGCGGGGCAGGCGTCGCTGGCGGCGCCGCCCGCGGTGGCGGCGGTCACCGTGGCGATCATGTTGCTGGCGATCGGCGTGGTGCTGGTGGCGGGCTCGCGATTGCTGTCGATCGCCGCCCTCGGTCTGGTCGGCAGTGGCGTGGCGCTGGTTTTCCTGATGTTCGGCGCGATCGATGTGGCCATCACCCAGCTATTGGTCGAGACGCTGTTCGTGGTGCTGATCGCGGCCCTGCTGCCGCGCTTGCCCAGGCTTGACGGTGATGATCACCACAACCGCCTGACCCGGGTGCTGCACGGTGTGCTGGCGATCAGCGTCGGTTCGGTGGTGGCGTTGGCCACCTGGTACGCAGCCGGCACCTCCCCTGAACTGGCGGTGTCGCAGTACTACGAGACCAACAGCCTGGCCAAGGCCTACGGTGCCAACATCGTCAACGTGATCCTGGTGGATTTCCGCGCCCTGGATACCCTGGGCGAGGTGGCCGTGGTGGTCACCGCCGCACTGGCGGTCATGGCGGCGGTGCGCGGGCTTCGCGTCGGGGCGCCGGTGGCGCCCACGGCAAGACCGCTCCCCGTGGGCGACCCGACCATCGCCGCATCGACACGCACATCGACA
>JAUKWC010031209.1:0-17897 GCA_032356245.1 Endocladia muricata | reverse complement strand
TCCACAGCCCGTAGTATATCACCTAGTACTACCAGGCCCGGACTTCCACCTGATGGACGTCCGGGTGTAGTAATACTAGACCCGGGGTTCCACCAGTTGGACTTCCGAGCGTAGTAAGACTCGACCCGGAACTGCAAAATACATAGTAAACCGCGGGTACTACTAGACCTCGTACTACACTCAGCGGACGTCCGCATCCATTTCCGGAAACACAGACGGAGGTACTTTGAGAGTTGCCTCAGTTGAGGTGATAAATCTCCGAAAGCGAGTTGAGTTCAGACAATAACCAACCCAGAACAGTGGCATTTCCTATATCTATGTAGTACCATGAAAGTGGCCGAGGCCAAAAAGTCGATAGCAGCCAAGCACGAAGGGAAAAATCTCGGTGTAGGCAGTTGCGCTGGTAGAGTGCTCCCGAAAAACCTAGATTTACAGCCTCGCACTACTAGCTTGCTCCATAGCGACGCATGTAAGAAGGTTTGCTCCATCTTCAAAGTCGTTTGTGACAATCGCTAGACGTAGGACGACTTACACAAGCTGTAAAGATACTTATCAGGCTGCCACCAAGGGGCGTAAACCCCGAAGGACCAAGATTGCCAAACTTCAAGATGCTTCCTAGACACGTAAACAACATAGCACGTACAACACCGGGAGCTAAACAGGCACGAGCTACAAACTTTGCAGCTCGAGTAGTTCTCCATGGTTGCATTTCTATAAAACGAAAAGTGAAGACTCTCAATGTGTATGGCGTAGGTTCTTCCGAGAGTGCCCCAATCATTGTCGCTCTTAGCTGTGTGGCATATCCCAACCGAAGCGCGACCGTTCGAAAGGAGAATGGCAATCGGGGAAGCAATTGAGAAGCCAGCCTGTACTCTCCTTACACGCGTAGATTGTAGAATCAACAGCTCTCTAACTGAGAGAAATTGCCGTCAATATGACTACCGCTCTCGTACACCTACATTCCAAATTCTCCTGCACCAACCACAGCACACCTCCCAAATACAGTATAGACTCCGAAATCCCCTTCAATGCGGGACGTGTGGTAAAAGAAGTGCCTTTTATATGTATTTGTTGGGAAGGTACAATCAGAATAGCCATCTCAGGAATTGTACGAACGTTTGACACAACTCTAGATCGTTACTTGAAGTGGGGCGCATCGCCTTATAAGCCAAACCATCCTATTACATTTCCGATCATCCTGAATCTCCAAGATGCTACTTGTTGCGAATCGGGATGGACAACTTCTACACGCAGTAGTGCGTGTATAAGCACCTCAGATTACTCGATATGACACTGTTCCCTAAGGGGAGAAAACTGACTCTAATCAGAGGCCCACCGCACTATGCCGCGGGCAATATTGAAAGCCACAACCGTCGGCTCTGTCAGCAGGAATGCTGCGCAGTAATCGAGCAAGACCTGACTCCCCCAATCTGCTTTGGCTTGAGGATCGATCCCACTGGCACCTTAGTTGGAGTTCCAAATCCGCATAGTTGACAGACCCTTTGTGCTAAGTGCGGTAGTGGTAGCTCGGGCGGGTTGAAACCTCTGGTTCCACTGTGGCTTCTTACGTGATATAGCACGCAGAACACCTCCTATCGAGGCTAGGTACGTATCCCTGACTTCCTTTTCCCGTTACCCTATGTTTATAACCCGACCATGGACAGTTCAAACAACATATTATTAGCTACTATGACAGTCAGGTATGACCGTCCCGTTTACATATGGTTCCAGTTTATGCTGCAGCAGGACAGCTACCAAATCTGCCAAAATCGAGAACAAATGACGGGGCAAGAGTTTATCTGTTAGTTCCGTATAGGGCATGGTTCAAAAGCGCCCGCCGACGCATTAATAACTCATGCTGTGGGCGTTTGACCATGTTGATTATATGCGTGACACATGTACGTTTCAGCAACACAGCGGGCCCTACCCATCTTCGAGAGCTCGTGCTCCGTGGATACGCTATAACTGTCCCAATCTCGCGCTGTTGGTGTATACCTGGTGACTCACCAGGCATGTACACCTGCGGAATAGTTCCACATCCCATGAACGATGGCTACTGTTTGGACTCATCTCAGAATTCAGGGCACAATATTTACACACGTCTGCAGAGAGGACGTGTGTATGAATATACACGCACCCCAATGTACATACGTAGATAAGAGTAAACGAACACTCCGCGTTGGTACTACTACATTCATTTGTCACAGGCATGCGCGTAGTACTGACAGCTCGCAAGATTCACACGATGCACCTTCCCGGCTAGGTACGAGATTCAACTTGACCGCTACCGAGGGTTTTCTCCAGGTCATACCGTGCTGTTATGCACCTGTGGCTACTTCGTTGCATCGTGTATACGACCGCTAGGCTGTGGCAAAACGTTGTGCAGAGCGAGGTATAACGCCATGGTTAGCACTGGGTTATATCTCACCTTGTCTCGTACCAAAAGGTTCAGCATTCCACTGATTGCGAGCATCTGGACTCCGCCGCTATATATATCTAAGTCTGTAAATTGACTGCCGATCATCCCCGGATACAACGCTCAAAGAGTGACGAGAATTATGGTATTCCGATTGCGTCCCTCAAATCCCCTTTTCAACCCTTTCATCGCTTCGAGTGGTCTACCTGAGGCTGCTAGTCGGGCTTCTGCCTTCCTGGCATTTCCATCTATAGCTGCTCGTCCCAATTACTACACTTCCCTCCTATTCCCGCTCCGGCATCCTTTCCTAGACCGTGGCTACTGGCCTTGTGCCGGATACTGTTTATTGCAATTACGCCCTTATACGATTGCGAGATCTTGAGTAATTGTTTGCGGGGGCTGGATACCATATGAGGCGACTCTCTAGGATTCATGTGCATGTAATTGCGAACGTTGAGTGACACTACCTATACAGAAACATCTCAAGAGTCATGTGATGCAAACATCCGCCTCATGTGCTGTGGATATCTTGTACAATAGACACTAGTTTTTACTATACTATGCGCCTCAGATGAGGTGGAAGTTTACGCAGTTTGTTTTCGAAGTTCTTTTTATCCGTGAGCGTTCAGTTTGCACAGTCTCAAAATTTTCCATGAGTAAGAGGCTGGCGAGGTCAAAGTTTTGACCGACATCGGGGGAATTGAGGGAGAGGGCGAAGGGAGGAGAGCAGAGGTAGAAGCGGCAGAACGGGCCGCACGAGTGAGAAAGGGAGAGAGAGGGTGAAGGAAGGAGGGCGGCGAGAAGGGGAAGGAGGAGGTGGAAAAGGAAAGACATGGCGGCAAGGGAAGAGAAGGAAGGGCGGATGGAAGAGAGGAAGGAAGGTCGGAAGGGATGTGCCTAAAAGAAGGCTGCAGATGGGGGATGGAGGGATGGTTAAGTTCAAAGCAGAGATAGGGCTGCTTGGCGACGAACCAAGTAATGTAGGGGTGGGGGTTAAGCGACAGAGAGGAACGTGAAGGGAGAAAGGGATAAATGCGACCCCGGGGGGGATTAGGCACGGTTTGCATAGCATGTACGTGGGGAAGGGGGATGGGAATATTTGTTGGCGAGACGGAGGCAGAACGATACTGAGTCACTCAAAATAACCTTTCCAGTATTCTTCCCCAACCTCTTTGGCGGTGTTTAGAAGTACTCTAATCTGAGTGCTGCATTCCCGCGACATGGAGGTGACTCCAAACTGTATGAATGCAGTATTGCGATGGTTATAACTAGCATACAGCACCTCCTGTTTAGCACAGCAAGCAACTATATGAGGCGAGTAAGTATCATTGAGAGCAGATGGTATCCCTTTTGCAAAGGTGCATGTACTGTCGAGAAGCTCATATTTCTTCGACAATACAGAACCCTTGTGACACCATGTAATTGGGACATTTCTTTGGTGCCATTCCGAATAAGCATGACCTCCAGTGCAGTACAGAAAGAGTTGTCATTTGAGAAAAGGGTGTCCGAATTCCTTGACTGACGATGCGCACAATGCTTTGGCTCTCTCGTAGTCGGTTTATGTGTTTGCCGCATAATATGACAAATTGGAACTGAACCAAATGAAGCAGGCTTCTTTACGTGGTTTTGTTATTCTTTTTATTATAGATAGTCCTTCCAAGCTTATCGCGCGAGATGCTGGCGATCCAACTATATGCGTAGTCTGGAGCAAGTTACGTACCAGATGAGATCCAACCTCGATTACAGACTTTGGCTCCGGTCAATTTGACTAGTACCTCCTAGAGTTTAATTGGGTCAATGGAATAAACCTTGTCCTGTGATTTAACGGAAGTTAGACGTCGATATTTATATTCTTACGAAGAAATTGTTCGTCGTGTGTTGGTGAAAACAGCAGACAAGGCATCAGCTACCCACTACGCTGCTTCATAGTTCTGCATTCTCGAACTGACGCTTGTGCGACATCTTCACGCCACTTCGACCAAACTGTTGCAACCTCTCCGACACAGTAATGACGCAGTTTCATTTTCAATTGCGAAGGCATTGCTCTTTGCCCCACGTCCTCAATAGAACTGCCATGCTCGCGCTGATGTTACACGAAAATAGTGGCTTAAGCAGAACATGCGCACAAGTCAGATATCCGAAGGTTGTGCCCTACAAGTGCATTTACCCTCGTGTCCAAAACCGGGACTTACCGCGAAGATTGTTTGCCCAGAGCATAGAATAGTAAAGATTGCTTGGGATAACTCCATGCACAAGCTTGTTCGCTCCGAAATATATCCGAGCCATTATACCCCCATGTGCTCGCAGAGTTGGGGGAATGGATACGAGACGGCCATTAGTCATACGTTGTCGTTAAAGCAACCTTTTGAAGCTCACTCGTTGCAAGAACCCTACCCAAAGGGATTGCTAATACAGGTTCCACGAAGAGGAGAAGCGGTCCGTCATACAAGACCGCACACCAAGCAATGTTGGACTTTTCTATCGTTTTCGTCCAAATCGCTCGCTCTATCTTGCGAACAAGCTTCGTCCCTTTCCATCGATTTTTTCTCATCTGTACTAGTCCTGAACTTTCTCTTTCATACCGTACTCTCTCTACACAGTTCTACCGCTCTATCTATTTTCCTCGCTCAATCTGAGCATTGTGGGCAGCGCAGTGATTTAGTCTAAAGAATACACTAAACACACGTGCTACAGGTCGTTGACCGGGGGCAAAATGACGTTCTGCATCGGGGAGGGTATCTGGCGAGCGACGAGTACGTGGGTACTTTCGGCATCTGGGAGCGTGCAATCTGGGCACCAATCAGGACAGGGGAGCATGAGGAGAGGGACATCTTACCTTGTGATGCTGGGCGGGATAGCGCATTACAAAATATAGGGTCGTGAGGAAGTACAACCTCTTTAGTCGAAATACTTAGGTCATCCTCGCAGTTTGACGAATACTGCAGCACTCCATCCTCCAGTACAAAAAACCACTGGAGACTCAAAAATATATTCTGTACCAGTGGTGTGAGTACTGTATCGAAAAGGAACTGTGGAGTGGGTTATTATTTTCCCCCCCCCTCTTCTCCAGTCTACGCATCATAGAGCAAAACTCTACTGTAGGGAGGAGTTTTCCTTTGTATTTGCCTGACTCTTACATCTTGACGTTGCACCTGTCTTCAGGTTAGATACTCCTTGACTTGGCTGCGTTCTGCGCGCAATTAAGGGGAGTTCCTTGGTAGCGGTGCTCGACGCACTTCCACATTTGATCTTACTATTGATACAATATTTCTCATCATTTGCAAGTTTATCGGAAACAAGAAGCCCGGATATCTCGCTCTAGCAGATAGCGCTGCATCGATAAAGGGCATTTGTCGAAATCGCCTGGGATCGAAACGGGTCAAAATGAGTTCCACTTGTCATATTCCCAACGATGCCCTTGATTCCATGATTGGTGCTCGTCAGCTGTTCCTACTGCCTATTGGACATTTGGCCTCATACGGGGTCAAATTTCCCGCAAATATTAATGGGTCAAGGAGACGATCAATTCCGCTGTTCCTGGTATTCACTTGAAGCTCTTTGAATACTCTATCCGGATAGGGTAGAGTTGGAGAAAAACTCAACGAACTTTTTGCACACCCCACGTTTGAGTGCAACGGAGTTTGCAACCCATTTTTTTGATGTGTTAGAAGGGGGTGAGGCAAAATACGCGTACATCAACTAGCATATTCACCATACGTATAATAAAATTTACATACTTTCTTGATGGTCTGTTGGCCTCACACTGTATGAGGCAAAATCCAATGTTTACTGGTGTCTATTGGACAACGAGCCTTACAGTACATGACAGCAAATGAGCTTACAGAACGCCAAGTGGCCTAGTACTGTAGTAGGCCAAAAAATCATGGTTTTTTAGGCGCTTTCCGCCTTCCGAGAAACCGCAGTTCCCACCAACCTGTTAATCTGAGCTTGGAGAACGCTGGCAAAGTCCAAGTTTTAAGCAGTATGCAGTAGGCGGGCGGGAGGTATTAATTATTAGCATACGCTCGATTGTTTGTGATTGATTCAATTCAATTGAGAACACAAATGAAGGAAACACTCTATCTCGAGAGATATCTGGGATATATATATATATATATATATGTTCGTAACAATGAAAGTAAATTTGGAAACAGAAGAGATGTGAAACGTTGTTACGTAATATCAGAGGGCTATCCATGCTGAACTGTTCGAGTTGTTTGCCTGGTCTTCAACACCGCGTTGCCCAGCACTACGACAGTACGCGCTGTGTACAATTCTGAGGAATTTCTTGGACCTGTACTGTCCTTCTATCTCACGAGAGCCGTTGCAATTCATGCAGGGCGAGGAACATTTGCAGATGACGCACAAATTGGTTCACGTGCAGTGACTGTGTGGATCTCACATCCAAGTGCGCATTGATACAATGAAATGAGAACCACCGAAATCTATTTACATGAAGTCAAGCACCGTATCATACTTGTCGCATCAGCGTGTCGGCCATCGCAGCCATAGAGCACTGGGAATGTATTTTCCGTAGATAATATTCGTCACGAAATGTGAGCCTGGTCGGTAGACTGCGAGTGTTCTTTCCGCCGAGCTTAGGCTTAGTGTGGAGTTAAAAAATTGATTTGTACAGCATATTGACGTTGACACAATCGCGCGGGGCTCTCAGATTTACGGTTGTGATCGAGTGACACGATCCAACGGTTTAATGATGCAGAGCTCAATCTCACTGTGCTCCTCGAGTTTGATATTGAACAAGTTCAAATATATTTTGAGAAACCGCTCAGCACTAAAACTTTCTGGCGGAGTCCAACCAATCTGCTGGATGAATAAGAAACGATCAAAGTACCGCCGCATCCAGTCCGCCCGAGCAATCGCAAATTGATCGTAATTTCCACAACAACATGCTTTGAAACTCCCATGGAAGATTGTCGGCTGCGCTGCTGCCAGAGCCAATGTTTCCAGATCGGGAAACGAGTGTACGTATTCGTCAGGACGCAGGCGGACCATCCAGTCGTATTTTTTGCCCGTCCGCAAGCTGTATTGCTCGATGGAACGGTGACACTCGTACATGCCCTTCAGTTGTTGTAGAAGGCCTTGGATCATAGCATCTCCTTTGCTCACTTTATCTGGGTGATTGTAGAGCCGAAAATGCTTCCACATATCCACATTGTAAATTGGCACCGTCTTCTCGGCGTTCACCTCGCATGTTAAGTGTCCATTTGGAGGGCGGAGTGGCTCACAAGCTGTCTTGTCGTTTACCTTGGGTTCACTCTCCGTCTCCCGTGTAGACACCATCATGAAAACATCCGGGTTCCCCAACTTTGGAAACAAGTTCTTTTGAATGCTTTCTGCAACCGTCATGTTTGGATCCGGAAGGGTAGAACGCATTGGGAGCCAGCCTTTTGCATGGTTGGGGTCCTCGATAGCCATTCCGAGTGTTCGGATTTGTCCACTCACACACACAGCCACGTTAGTCTTCGGTGGGGCTCTCACAGTTTCTTTCGCCTTCCCCGTTACATCCTCGCTGGTTTTTTCCTTCACACTTCCATTCCAGTCAGCTTCCGGCATGGTATACCCCATTGCCTCCAAATCATCAAACCATGCTTGCTGTAGCAACACATCATTCTTTTCCATTATTTCTATCTCGTACAAATCGATCGTCAACTCATCAACCCACTCTGCCACCCCATTGCCCGTCCGTTTCCATTCCCTCAACCACTTGACCAGCTCCCTTGCCTGCGTGTAAAGGGGCACTTCTGCTTGCAGGTCAGCCATCAGCGCATGTACATTGCGTTCCTGCTTTACGATCGGCCACGAGAATGCCGTAAGCAATCCGAGCTCCTGCATGACACGCTGCGTGAAATACGATCTCCATATGTCGGACACACGCCCATGCACACTTACCGGCAGCAGTATGCCCCAAAACGCCCTCTTGGTCCACAGCGTCGCCTGCGCGTTAAACGGCGCCACCCGCCCCGCAGGTAATGCCACGTACGACGAGTTGTCTAGAAATGACAGAGGGAGCTGCTTGGTTAGGCGGTACAAGGCGTCCACGTCCGGGTCGTGGTTGGCCAGAGACTGGAACACACCGATGCGCCGAATAGGCACCTCGACTGACATGTCGGCGACCAGAGTTGTGCTGTCCTGCAAGAACTCGAGAGGGAACCCGCGCGGCCAGCATAGATCCACCTCCTTGGCACGGCGGGGCTCGATTGGTCGAAAGTGCGGGTATGGGTTCCAGAGGTGATGCTCTGAGTACGCAACAGGTACAGAGCGGTCTTGGTCATCGGCCAGTTCGGCCAGCTGTTGCAGATACTCTGGGAATTGCAGCTCATTGTCATCGTCTGTGTCCCAGATGAGCTGGGCGCCATGGTGGATGGCGTACAAATAACCGATATTTTTGCGCCCAAAGTGTCCCCACGGCAGATACTTGGTGATGGAATACCCGAGAAGCTCCTGCGCCTCCGCAGATAGGTAGACGGTATTCGATGCGCTTTCTGCAAACAGCTTCCATACCACATCATCGGTGCGCACATCGCCGACCACCACGAGACACCATTGGTGCATATCGCGCAGCTGGTTCATAACCTTTGTAGGCGGAAAGATGCTCGTAATGACGGCCCACTGCTCGCACATACGAAACGAGACTGGAGCATGGGCTTGTGCACGAGTCTGCGAGGTGTTGCGCTCGATGCGTCGAGGGGCATCGTACTGGCGTGTAGGTGTGGGGGTCCATAGCTTTCCTTGAGACGCGGTGCTAATGTTAGTGTTTGCCCAGCCCGAGGCGGGGTCGGTGGGGCGGGTGAGCTGGGCTGAGGGAGGGGTCGAGGTAGGGATGCTGAGAAAAGAGCGCAAAGATGGTGCGGACACGAACTGTGCAGTATAATAACCTACGGCGATAAGGGCGGCGATTTGTAAGAAGCTCGAAACTGTCCATGAGGAGGGTTTGCAAACCATTGCGGCTCAAAGGAGAGAGAGACAAGGCGACACAAATACCTTTACGCGCACAGCGAGAGAGAGAGAAAGAGAGAGAGAAAGAGAGAGAGAAAGAGAGAGAGAAAGAGAGAGAGAGAAAGAAATATGAAAACCATAACAACAGCCAATGTCTATTGCGGAGATATCACGTGACTTGTTCGTGTGTCGATACTGGTAATTTGAATCAAAACAGTCCAAACAATCAGAGCCAAAATGATTTTTGTCACATCAGTATAGCCGCGTGCAGGGACTGCAAGCCACGATGGCCCGTGTATGTAAACATACCCTGGCTTTTGCCCTTGTCCTCGTGCCCCTACACGACCACGCCAACAAGCCACGGATCTACAGCCCGCACGCTCAGCCCTGGTGCTGTCGTGTCAATCCTAGTTTCTATTGGACATTGAGTTTTGCCCTATAGGAGGTCAAAATCATGACTGCAACAAATAAACTAAACCTTCGATATGTTTATCAGATTTTGAAGGCGTAGTACGCCTGCCAGCCCCTTCTGCTTCTTTTGCGTTCATGTCAAACTATTTATAGCACCATTTCTAACAGCAACGAATTATTCCAATATTGTTCGGGCCACTGCGAGTGTTTCTGTCCACAAAGTCGATTTTTCGCTGAGCGCCTTTGCGTTTTGGATTCTTCCTCTGACGACTCAACAGGTTACGGAGTAGTGGTGTTTCAGAATTATTTCCAATGGCCCACTTGGACAGAAGGCAGCATACGGTAGGATTTTCTGAAGGGTTATTGCGAAGCGACACAGCGAAGCAGATTAAACCAGACGATACCGATGGAGCTGTTTGGGGCTAAATCGCTTTTCATGTCCATGGTAGAAATTTGCAAGTGATAACCATAATATCGAATACGATAGCGCACAAGTACTGCACTCATGATTTATTTCTCGAAGTAAATAAAGAGCTTTAAAGACTGTTCTTTTAATCCTTCATACGCACAACCACGAACCTTCTGATTGGACTGTCTAAACCGGTTTCTGCAATATCTAGGACGACGAGTGTCAATGCCTCCCCTATTATTTGGGGAACATCTTGAATTTGTAGAACTCTTTGTTTCTGGATCTCGCAAAGCAAAAAGCGAGCTAGATAATTTGCAATTGATAGATCCCCATCAACTAACAAACTACTTTGCTTTCTCGTGGTTAGATGGGCTTTAAAACTAACCTGGAAGCCCATAATGTCAGCAGGGATCTCAGCTGCAGACCGCTTGCTAGCCTATACAGGCGCCTCCATAACGTTCTTAGTTTTTCTATTTGCCAATCAGCATTGAAAACTGTTTCGAGTCAATAGTTTGCTAGTTTGGCATTATGCTTATAGTGCAGAGCAGTCGATGACAAGGTCGGCCAGAGGGGAGGAAGCTACCATGGACCAATCTCTAACTTCGAACTTTTTCCAACCGAAGATCACCTTCGCAACAGTGATTCTGCTTCTCAACCTAGGAGCGTGTTATTAACTGATTCTCACGCACTTTTGATATGACCATTCCGATTATCTCAAAGGGAGGATTTCCATTGCGGAACCCCTCTTTCTCATGGTACGTGCTGTTACTGTAGTGCAAAGCAACCTGAGCAGCTCCAGCCTACGACGGGTTAGAGGGGCGTAGCTGGCTTAAGCTACAAAGAAAGTCAAGACACCACCGGCATTTGAAATCGGATCCAGTGTGCAAAGTTTAGTAAGGTTGATGTTATCTAAAGGGTGTGGTAGCTGGGAGCGCAAACAGCTGGGTCGTAGAGCGACGCAGGACGGCCATTGGGGCACCGTTTGTAAGTACGGAGGCCATAACGCAGGGGAGGAAGTCAGCAGGGATTGAAAGGGAGCTAGGTAGGCGATGTAGGGAGGTAGAGCGCTAGTCATAAAGATAAGGGTAGGTAGTGGTAAGTAGCAGAAGCTGGGGAATGTAAATGGGAAAAGGAACGAGCCCGAACGCTACGTCTGCGTTTCCGGAAACGGAGGCGGTTGTCCACCGGGTGCAGTAGCGTGGTAAACCTTCCACCCATACTGCACATTTGGGAACGCCATGGAATGCTGACTCCCGTGGCATTCCAAAACGTGGAATTCGTGTGGCATGGCGATTTTTCGCATCGACGCCGACTTCCGAAAGAAAAGTACTATGAACTGCCGCGTCTAGTGAACGACCGCATCCACTACTCGCAGTTCATTTCGTAGTGAAACATACAGCTCGTACTGCGAGTTTTGTAGTACACTGCAGTTTCATGTCTTACCTCACCGTACCTCAATATCACATGATGGCGTATAGCCTGCGTCACATGGATACGCTTACCTCGGACGCTTTATACTCTTAATTGGCTTCCCACGGATTTCACGCCACTACACCGAAGACTGCTACGTGCAATATGCGCCATCTACAGCTCTAGGATACTGAGCATTATGCTCGGTGATGTTCGACTGCCCTGGCTCACGCAAAATTTTGCCGACGTTATATGGCAACAGCTGGTGTGTAAACCTCTGTGCTGATTTCTCGGACAGTATTGTAAACATATAGGAACGCAAACAAGGACTGGCGTGTAATCTGTGTAAGGCTTGGGACATTGCACGAGTGATGCTGGATGGCGTCGGTTTAGTGCGTCCCAAACATAAGGAGTTTAACTGTTTCGCGGGGCTCAAACGAAGTGGTTCTGTACTTCGCATTGCCTTCGTGTAGTAGAGCCTACTTTATGCATCGAGTCGTCACTGGTTAACGATGCGCGCACGAATTCGAGCATCTGTCATTGCGTAGTTTGCGCCGAACTGTTGGCAATTGTAACGCAATGCTGGGGCCTGCAGTCGAGTCGGCATCCTTTCATACGGAACAAATTCCTTCCCATACTGTATTGCCACCTACCGTTAGAAGCACGTGGGGAGTACAGACGGCGTAACTTTACACCACCCTTCGTATAGTCGTGATACAGTTGACGCGGGCGGAACGGGAGGCACACACCTTTTGTACTGAACAGGTCTGACAACTATCACACGAAGCGTAGAAACAAAGTAAACCTCGAGTCGACGTCAGAGGGAGTTCGTAACCGTGTATTTCATGGCGTTAAAAAGTAAGTAATTTGTAAGATCGGTGGAGTGTCCCAAGTCACAAGGGCTCAGATCTGCACATGCGAAAATATATGGACAGGTGGATATTGTTTTTCAGGTCACATTTCGCGCATTCATGTGCTCATCTGTTCCACATATGTAGATCTCAGCCCCTGTCACTAGTGATACCCCCCTACTCGAAATGCTCTTTATTTCCCAGACCTCTTTCTCCTCCTATGGCGGCCCCAAAATCGCCGATGTCATTGGCCAACCTTTTTTTGCGGCTGAGCCGAAGGTTTTTCTCAGGCGCTATAGTGTGGCCTGCTCACCGGAGCTCGTTCTCAAACTGGCATGTAGTGTTTAAGTTTGTTCATCTTGACTCTATTTTGGAAGACGCTACCACGTACTTGGAAGCAAAACTTATTTTCGCAGTTTGTGAACAGGTCCTCTCCCATCAGAGTCTCACGCACTGCACGGATCGTGATGGTATTTGGTGAACGTAGAGCTTCATGTGATAAATCCACTCGATCCTCGTAAAACTCGAAGTTCGTGTCTCGCGCTCTAGAAGTACCCCTATTTCGCTTCTCCTCATTCCCAGGCAAGTACTGAGAGTCATTCAGAATCTCGGGCTCATAAAATGGTGCCAGTAAGGTGTACTCCTTATGCCTCGGAGCTTCACAGGACTTAGCCCACCTCTCCACGAGAAGGGCTACATGGATGAATGGTTTTTTGTGTCCTCCCAAAATTCCACCTCAGTAGATCTTCGTCTTCTCCCGCATGCGCTCACACAAGTCTGCGTACAGGTGCGTGCCATAGAAGGGGGGGATCGTCTCTTCTTTTGCGACGACCCGGCCCGCGAACACCCCGACTTCCGCACCGTCGTACTTCCCCGTCGACGGACGCACCACCATACATTTCGCCATCGCTTCCACCGCCCGTAATGTTAGCGGGTCTTGCGTGTCCAGCAGGGCGTGGTACTTCGCCGGCCATTCTTCCACCAACGCCCGTGAATAGCGCAGGGAAAGCCTGTGATCCCGGGTGTAGTTCGCAATGAACCGGAATATGTAGTCTGGTAGATATTGATAACGGGGACACCCAGCAGGAGCATCCGAAGGGCTACTCCACCTCCTGGCAAACAAGTTCCGTTTCACGCCGGTTAACTACCTCGTTGCAAGCGCCACAACCTGCGGAGAGCCACCAATGCCGGACGCGGTGCTCACAACGCTTTCGCAAAACGCCTTAACCAAGCTCGGTACAGCTTGACTGACGCAATCGTCATGCTTTTCGCGTCTAGAAACAGCGATGTCTCCAAAGCCCTACGCATGCTTTTGCAGTCGCGCAGGCACCACAGAACAGATCCGCCACAAGGTCCCCCGGTGTCGAATTCTGCAACACCAGCTCGCTTATATGCTCGATGCTCTTATGCTCAGGTCAAAGCATCTTCAAGCGACTCCCTTCATCAGCTCTTCTCACCAACTCTCCGGGATCCAACCAATGGATTCCACCTATACAGCTCGTCCAGGCTGCGTGCGAAGAGTGCACATACTCGTTGGTTTGGGAGCATACCTGTGCGAACTGCACTTAAAGCGGCACTTTCTTCCGCCAGACATGAACATCGCACTGCGTGGCTGAGGCGTGCCCACATCATTACATACCCGGGTTTTGTGTGTAATGACCTCGAGCTTGGACGTGGACGATTGGCTAGTCCTCCATGTTGATCACGAAGTACTTCGGCCGCCTCCCCCTCGACGTGCAGGTCCCGTCCCCCACCTCAACGTACATCTCTCTGCTGTAACTCTTGAGGCGTGAAAGCCACATGCCGAATTGTACACTACTACAGAAAATGATTCCGTGGCCGGTTTTGGCAAACAGTGCTTCTAGTATTGAGACGGAGGCGTCCATGTGCTTGTGGTTGAAGACGTTATGGGCAGAATTGTCCGCCCCCCCTCGCTTCTCGTGTTGAGTGAGGAGTCCATCAAGAGCAGCTGAGCCTGACCCTCCAGGCAATCACGCGGGTCGTCATGGTAATCGAGGAGGTCGTGGAAAGCGCAGCTGTTGACACGACAGTCTGACCTCATCACGCCGAGTAACTCCGCGCGAAGGTCGGTCGATGGATTATCCCCGCGGAGCCACTGTTCCAACAACTCGCCTGGAGGTGGAGATGGGCTACAGAGGTCGGCTGGTTCTGGTGCTTCACGAAGGAAGTCTTTCGGCTCCGGCACTAATGAGTTGAGAGCGGGCCAGAGAGCGTCACTACCTTTCGCCGTATGGCTCTGCCCCACAACATCCCCCACTTCGTTATTGCTACACGGCAGGCCCAGCTCCATTTTCAACCAGGAAGACAAAGAACGAAGAGGCCGCGCCGATAGTCCCACACACGGCGTAGTGTTAGAAAGTGTCACCACCCGACGACGACGCGGTATTGTCTCGTCTAAATTGGCATCCGACAGCTCCGAGTCCAGCTCGATACTTTCTGAACCGGCACCACCATCTTCAGGCGCTGCATGCTGACGCCCCAAAACCTCCCGATTATGCCGGCTCAAGTCGGAAACGCCCCTTAGCGAGTGGCCATCGCGCTGCTCAAAGCTGTCTAGATACGGCCTGTTGGTACGGTGCTCGACATCGTACAAAGTATCGTCTGTAACAATGACTTGCAAGCTCTACAGAAACAAACTGGTAATCCGCCCGCATTGCTGCATCCTTCTCCGCACTTCGGCCCCACGCTACCGCACTGGTCTTACTCTCCTCCACACTTGCTGCCCCATTCCCTTGCAGCGTGGTCTCCAGCGTGATGGGTGCAAAGCTATCAGCGCCGTGACTTCAAAGCCACGAAGTGCTGAACGCGCGGACGAAACGGAAGGTAGGGCCCGACTACGCCTCGCACTCAGAAACTCCCACTGCGTTCGCCGGCTTCGTCCACGCCCAAGTTAGCAGCTGCACAGCAAACTCGAAACGGTTTCCATATTTATTCATCTTCTTCAATGCTACATGCTTGCTGATACGCCTCGAGTGGTGTATGTTGATCGCGTGGAAGAACATGAGAGCCTAAACGGTTCTGGGATGGCCAACAGAACAGGTTCCCGGCACGACTACCTCTTAAACTTTGCTAACCTTAGAGGGAATGAACTTGGTGCCAACAATAGGGGATACCCCACAGTTCTTCTACTTCAGGGCCACATCCACAATCTCCCCAATCATCTTGTCCTTTCGGGTCAGTAACACAAGTGACAGTGCTGCGAGCAGCATCTGCTTCATCTGCTCGCTGCACACGTCGCGAGAGACCGCGTCGTCGCTCTCGATAGAAGTGCGGAGGTCGCTGCCAAGCTTGCGCTGCTTGTTCTTCACTGCGGCAATTTCCGTGACCGCCATTGAGGCTTCGTCGTCTGCTGAGATGACACAGTGCAGAATGGCCAACATGTGGAACTTTATCAGGTCAACCTTCGCGTACACTTTGGATGAGGAGAGAACGGCGAAGAAGGCACGCAAGCACACGCTGGCTGTCCTGGGCCGGCGCATTTCAGTCGGCGCCATGGCTACAGTGCGGTGAGGAACGAAAGATGGAAAGAAGCCTCGGAATGATGGAGATGGAAGGAGAAAGGAGCACATCGTCGCAAGTGAAGCAAGGAAAACCACATAGATCGAAGTACCGGGAGGACAGGCGATGACGAAGGACGGAAGGCAGCGAGGACCACGTCAATATATCGGTGTCAGGAGGGTGTGCGGTGTCGTGGTGTGGGAGCCGGTGTGTGCCATTTGTATTGCGGACAGGGAGGACAGCGCCCGGGAACACGACATGCTCACACACGCTCACATTTCTGTGCCGTAACAGCAGTCAAGATCAGTGGCGCCCGCTTCACGAATCTTGGAAAAAGAAGTGAGATATTTGGGGTGCGGGGCATTGTAACCAGTGACAGGAGCTGAGATCCACACATGTGAAAACACGTGATCAGATGGATGTGCGAAATTCAATCTGCAAAATAAAATCCATCTGGCCATGTCTTTTGACATGTGTAGATCTTAGCCCCGGCCATCAGTGACACCGCCCAAGTCTGATTTGTTGTTACTTTCTGGAACACGCATTTTCCGGCCCTCCGCCCCGACTTCCAGTCCTGCCGCTGACACTTACGATACTGCAAACGGCTGCAGGCACTTTCCGTGGGCGCATGACTTTAGAAGGGCCCCACTACCAGTGGTAGCTGCTACCTAACACTTGTACTGCTCAGTTCACAAGAAGCGCGATGTAGTTGTCGAATTTTATATTCACACGAAGCCTCCGTCTGTCCTGTCCTTTCTGTGGCGCTGCTCTGCATGGCCGGCTCTGCTGACCAGAAGGGCGAGATGGGCCGCTCCGATGCAACGATTTAGCAAGCGCCCACACGAGCAGCGGAAGAGAAAAAATAATGGCCCGGCCACATCTGTTGCTGTGACTGCACCGAGCCCCGAGGTTTATGCAACTTAGCGGCACCCGGGAGGCAGGTTAACGCGGGTTGTGCGACCCCAGACGACGCCGCGGCCGTCTCTATTTGGTCCGAAAGGTGAAAAAGTCAAAGGTGCCACTGCTCCGGCGACTCACGGTGCTGCCGTAACAGGAGGAGCTCCCTCGGGGCATGCTGCCAACTAGATACCTACTTGTCGGTCGTCCATTCAATCTGACTGCAGCTCGAGCACAGCCAGCTTTACTGTCCGGGCCGGATTTGCGTCTGCTCCAGGCGTCCGCACGCCCGGCATTGCCGCGACTGTACAGTCGCACATCCGCTGCGGAACAGGGCAAAATCATCGTGCGACCCTGCGTCCTCCTCGTATATCAGGGGTGAGACCGATTTGGTTTCCACCTCCGCCCATACTGTCCTGGACAAGGTTTGAGACTTCCCCTGTAGCTCGCTCACAATTGATCTCGGGAGAGCAAATGGAAGAGCTACCGACGATTATTGCCAAGAAGACGAACAGGGTCAGGACCCAGGAGCAAGAGATTGCTGGTCTCAAGACAAGGGGCAGCGACGACAAGGAGAAGCTACGACAGGCCGATCAAGATCACCTCGAGGTGCGGGTGATAACTAAGGCAACGCTTGCAGAGTTCCTGCGACTACAAGCCGAATTCAAGGAATTCAAGCAGGGGAACGCGAGCCTATGCGTGGCTCGCGGGATTTCGGGTGAAATTTACCAGGTCGCACCGCGTGCCCGAATTGGACGTGGTCAGAGCTGCAAGCGCCCGACACAAGTGGGGGCAAAGTACATTGGTGTTGCCAAGACCATCGAGAAGCATATTTGGCCATGGTGCCACCGCGAAACTGCTGAGCTGGACCCATCTAGCTCCTTTCCTGTCCGGAACTGAGCGTATCGCAGTGAGCCGTGCGTGGCGGGGGAGCTTTCCGCTGACAGACTGGAGGGAGGCGTGCCGCTTCCACCAATGGTTCTTGCCAATCGGAAGGAGATCTATACACGTTCGTACTACCGTGAGG
>JAUKWC010031098.1:0-17898 GCA_032356245.1 Endocladia muricata | reverse complement strand
CCCCGCCCCCCCCCCCCCCCCCCCCCCCCCCCCCCCCCCGCTGCCCGCCCTCTGCCTACCCCCCCCATTGTACATACAGTCCGGGCGTGCGCCAGTGTACGACCGCCGCTCGTCTGCCAGTTCATGCCCACTCCCAAACTCCCCCACGCCCATTCGACCCTTCCGTTCAACCGCTTTCCGTTCGACCGCTTTCCGTTCGACCCCTTTCGCTTGACTCTTCCGCCCAATCCCCTGCTGCTCGACCTCTATCCTATTTCCCCCCCCACCTCTCTCCCTCTCCCTATCCCTATCCCCGTTCCGGTCCCTATCGTTCCTCTTCACTACTCTCCTTTCCTCGACCAACCTCTTCTCGGAGACCCGGCCCCCCCTCCAGTCCTCACATCCTCTTGTGTCCGCACGTACCCCAGCCCTTGTTCCCTCGTACTCATGCAAAAACCGTCTTGCTTGACAACATCTCTACCTGCATTCTGAACGTTGCGTTAAAATTTCACCCGTTAGAGCACACTATTCACTTTGAAACCACCCTCCTCCGCCTCAACCGCTATCTATCCTTCGCATTGCCTTGCTCTGCTCTCGACTCGACCCGGTCCTTGTAAACAGTTGCGGTTGCACGTGCGTGATGACGTCTGCAACGGATGCGCGGCCGGCCGCGTCGCCACTGCACTCGCCGCCGCGCGGTGGAAAGCGTCCGTCCGCCGAGGAGAACGCCGCTGCAGGCACGCTCACCGCGCTCAAGAGGGATGCCGCATCATGTACGTCGTCGTCGCCCTCGCATGCCCGCTCGGCCCTCAGTCTCAAGAGGCCGCGACCGTCCCCGTCGGCACTTTCACACCCGCAACCCACGCAGCAAGAGGGCGACAAGGGGTGTCGCTATGATTCTAGTCTAGGCTTGCTCACAACCAAGTTTGTCAACCTGCTCAAGGAGTCGGATGACGGTGTGCTCGACCTCAACAAGGCTGCCGATCACCTGCACGTCCAGAAGCGTCGCATTTATGATATCACCAATGTGCTCGAGGGAATCGGCATTATTGAGAAGAAGAGTAAAAACAATATCAAATGGCGACATCAGGTGGACGCCGGCCGCACGTCCGAGCAGGAGATGGCCGCGCTGACTGCAGAGCTGGACATGCTCAAACGCGAGGAGCATGAAATGGATGATGACATCTCCAGTCTACAAGCAAAGTTACGTGACCTGGCGGCTGGCGAGCAATGTGCTGCCTACGCTTATGTCACCCATCAGGACATCAAGTCCATCCCCGAGTTGGCGGGCGATACGCTCATTGCCATCAAGGCCCCACCCGGAACCGAGCTGGAGGTGCCTGATCCGGACGAAGGCATGCCGTACGGAGAGCGTCGCTTCCAGATCTTTTTGAAGTCTACGGGCGGGCCTATTGATTGCTTGCTTGTGTCGCAGGGAGGAGAGGAGGCAAGTGCAGCCGAAGTGGGCGTTGTGGCGGGTTCCGCAGGGCCGACGACGGCGATGGGCGTGCCGTCGCCAGGGCCGGTGGGGCAGGGGGTAGGGGAAGCGGATTTGGTGCCGGCTGGGTATCCGTCGGGTGTGACCGGGTCGCCTGCGGCCTCGATGATGCATCCGCAAGATGACACAGATGTTATGCGGTGTTTAAGGCTTTCTCCGCCTCCTGTGGATGACGAGTACTATTTTGTGCTAGATTATGATGATCAGCTGGTAGATAGCAAGGGCATCGCGGATTTGTATGAGGAGGTGATGACGGCTCCAGAGGAGAAGACAGAGGCAGCTGGGCAGCAGGGACATGGATTGGTGAGTGGGGCTGAGCCAGCCTTGGTTCCGGGGGCAGAGGCTCAGGTGGTGCCGCCGGGGGAGGTGGTGCGGGAGGAGGTGAAGGTAGAGCAAATATGAACGGTTTTGAATCGTGCAATGTATTTGTACATAGAAAGAGGAAGCGTTGTTTTAAAGAGAAGGGTGCGGTGTTGGGCACTTGCTTACATTGCCTTTGGAATGAGTAGCGGTGTGTTTCAGGATTAGGTAGGGGGGTGGCTTCCCGCCAGGAGGCGAACAAGCAAACCACTTCACCGTCAAAGAATGTTGCTGCTTTTTTGTGAACGTTTTTCGGTTTCAAGATGGGATTCCTCCCAGGGTCTTCCTCTGGAACTTGAGCCACTCTTGCAAGTTTATGACTCAGCCCTGCGCCATGGTTCTCTTTCGTGAGCAAGGTGCTCGACAAAATACGTCTGGGAGATTTAGGTGCGAGCCTGATGTGAAATAAGTTCGATAGATGCTTTTTGAGTCATACATCAGGACTGTGTTGCACTCTTACATCTACGGCATCTGGTGAAACTGAACGAGGGTTGTAACGTTCGCATCGAAAGCACCCCCGTTTTGTAGTCGTGATCACGGCCACTTGTCCGCTATTGCACTGGAATAAGCTCAAATTCAGAAAAATGTCGCAACGTTTTGGACATTCCTCACAACTGAATTTAGGAGGCAAGAGCATCACCATACTCGCGCGGCATGGCCTCCTCTCATCCCGTGACAAGGCCTGCTGGGGTCCACAGTTGCAATCAAACGGACACAGCTCATTGAATATCCTATCCCCTACAATCATCATCACCCACCGCAGCACGGCATCGCCAGACAAATGATGACGACACTATCTGCCACTGCTTACAAGAGATCAATAGGGCCACCCAATCATATTGTATTTCTCTAGTGTGCTTCATTACACCTGCCGCACACGTTGCCACTCTCACACGGATCAACTCATGAAAAGTTTCTGTACTAAGGTTACGATCCCTCAGCTACAGTACGTATATATACAGTACAGTAGTGCAAAGAAAAAAAAAAGAGAACAGTCTCGGCCGCCGAGCGACGCGTTCACGTCGGATTGTCAACGTGCTGCTTTGCCCTACGCCCCGCACCTTTGCCTCTGCAACTACACCGACCTGACTGCCACCAACGCGACCTGTCCACTTCGCCACCGTCCTGCCTCCCCCCTTTCCTCACTGCCACCATCTTCATCCTTACATCCTCAGATCCTCTTCATGCTCCCAGAATGACCACCCCTGCCCCTAAACACCTCCTCCGCGCCGCGCTAACCTCCCCTATCCTTCCCCGTCGCGCCGCCCTGGCGGAACTCTCGTCTTATACCGTCCCCGCCTCGTTTCTGACCCCCCTTCTATCCCGCCTCTCGTCCTCTCCGGACCATGTTTGCGCCGCACGTGCTACCGCCCTCATCCTCTCTGCCGTCTGCGATTCCACTCTCGCTCCTTATGTCGCCAAGAAGCTCCCCTTCATGGCTGCTTCCATGCGCAAGACTCGTCCGTCCGTCCGAGACGCGCTCTACACCGCCAAACTCGCCGTCGCCCTTGTGCCCACGAACTTGCACGCCTCGGCCCTCGACCTCCTCCTTGCCTCCATCGGAGCCATTGAGGCGGTCTGTGTGCCTCCGGCAGGCCCACAGCGCCGAGCGAGAAGTGCTGCCTTGTCCTCCGCGTACCGCAGTGCCGCTGTCGTCGTTGAGGGGGATGATGCTGCGGAGGTGTTGTTGAAAGCAGCTGAAGGCGCCGTGAAGACCCCTGCAGAGGGCGTGGCGGCGCTGGGCATGCTTGCGCACACGTTTGCAAAGCTCGGCGAAGCGATGCGACGAAGGTATGTAGCAGCCACAGCAACGCTGTGTGTGAAATGTGGCGCGGCGACCGCGGCGGATGTGGTGCGCGCGTGCGAGGTGGCGCTGGCGAATATGGACGCGGTAGTGGTGTTGGAGGCGGCAATGCCCGTAGTGGAGCGTGCGCTACTGCGCGAGCCGGAGTTGGCGTTACCGGCAGCAGCAGCAATGTTTGGGGGGTTACGGACTGTCGATTTGTCACCCGTGGCAGGGAAGGTGCTGTTTCCAGCGGTGGTGCAGGCCGTGAAGAGCTCGAACGAGCGGACGCGTGCGAGTGGCGTACGATTGGCGGAGGAGTTGAGCTTTTGCGTTAGTGGAGAGAAGGAGCGGGTGGAGGGCGTTGAGGCACTATGCGCCTTTTTGAAGGGTGCACGGTATGCGTATCAGAAGGTGGCGGCGGTGGACGCAATTACAGCCTTGGCGTGCACGGCGGTGGAAGTTGGGAGAGAGGGGGAGATGTATCCCGCGAAATGGATAGCAGCTTTGGAAGCCGCCGCGGAAGGCTTGAGGGCCGTGCTGGCATCGAGGAGGGAGTCAAATGCTGAGGCCAGGGCGGCTGGTATGCGTGCGATTGCGAGAGTTGTGGCGGGCTTGATGAGCTGTGAAGGAAGGAGGGAAAGGGGGGGGAAGGATTTAGAGGCATTTGCAGAGTTTTTCCGGCAGGTATTGACCGGAAAGTTTGCGGAGGCGGATCGGCGCGCGTTGCTGATGGGCCTAACAACGGATCTGGAGGTGGTTACGGTTCCGGCGGTCTTTGTGGGGGAGGAAGGGGTTGCGGCCGTACAGGCTGTGGCATCGAAAGGGATTAAGGCAAAGGACACTGAGTGCTTGCGTGCTTTCACGTTGCTCACATTATGGGCAGGCAAGGATGGGGACAATATGCTGGGGTGTCGAGGTTCGAAAATGTGGAAATTGATCGGGGATCCGCATGCGTCTCCTGTTTTACAAGATCCATGTGCATTCCCTTCGATGGAAGAAGTCCATTGTGTGTTACACTGTTGTGAGTGGATGGTCGCAAATGATCACGAAGCGGCAGAGTTAGTGTTAGAAGTCCTTTTTAAATTGTGTTTGGACGAGCGATCGAAGGTTTCCTCTGCTGCTCTACAGCGAGTATGTTTACTTCGTCGGGCTTCAGATGAACAATTGCAGGTGAGATTGTTTATGGTGTTATGGACCAGCCAGTTTACAGGAGCAGAAGGAAGAAGCACAAAGGCGAGGACGTATGATTTTGATGATGGTATGGTGCATGCAGAGAAGCTGGGGCGAACGTTACTGGCTGCAGTTCTGCCGCGAGTGCCTGTTGCAGTTCTTCCCCTCGTCCTTGTTGCTGCTAATCATCCGCGTCTAAGCAAGAGTTGGCCTGCAAGGCCAAACGTACAGAGATCAAGATACTGGGTTTCCATTGAGCGGACACTTCAGCCTCCAGAACGAGATGCATATGGCGATGAGACCGATGACTGGCTCGAGCACTGTCTGCGGCATATTTTTACGGTATCAGGGTTGTTGAGCAACGACTCCGCTTGTACGGATGCAGCTGTGAATGCGTTGGGCGCATTGGCTGATTCTCGGAACGTTTACTCGGTACGCGTGCTCAGGCGCTCCGTAGAATTTCTGCGGCCTTTTGCTCTTGGGGCTTCAAGGCTTGGAGACAACGCACATGAGGCTTTGCGTCTTGTCGAGGAAGCTGACTTACTGGCATCTCAGCAAATATCATCCGGCGAAAAGAAGCCGGTCGTTTCTCATCGCAAGATGTACAGAAAACAAGCAGGTAGCTCGGACGCACGAGTAAACCAGCAGAGACAAGCCGAGATAGATCGTGCACGTGCCGCAGCAGCTAATGCCAGTGCAGCAGCAGGAAAAGCAGAAGCAGCACGCAGTCTAGCTGCCGAGGCATCGAAAGCTTTTCAGCATTCTCGGGAAGCGCTTCGAGCTGTTCGAGTGCTTGCTACATTTGCACCTGCCGGAGTGCACACCCTTACTGCTTCCATGCTGTCCTTAATTATTCCGTCTGCAAAGCTGCTCTCCCTAGAAGACGTTTGCAGAAGTGCTCTCTCCGCACTAACACAGACTTGCTCCAAGCGCCTTAGGTCGTTCTCCGTTGAGATTTCATCAACTGTGTATGGTCTGGAACGGCACTTCGATGTTCGCGTGAATGTTCCTTCGCTTGTGTATAGCTTGCGGGACATCATACCGCCCGCTCTCTCCGCTGAAGACTTTTCGCTAGTGTCTCCAATTGTTCGAGCGGCTCTTTTACGGGATCCCGAAGCTGAAGATCAGGGTATCATGTCCGGAAAGCGGGGATCCACAAAGCGAAGGGACGCCATAGCTGTAGTGAAGGCTGCCTGTCAGATACTTCTCGAACATTGCAAACCTGAGGCTATAGATTCCGCGATTGCGGCTGCCGCTTCTCGGGCTGGATCATGGGCTGTCACAGTGTTAGAGCGCGAGGATGGAGCTTTTGCAGCAGCTGCCGAGGCTTTAGCTCTTCTTGCAGGTACGGCCCTGACCCCTGGAACTGATCAGCTTTCTCAAGTCCTAGAAGGAATTGTATCTGGAAAGTCATCTGTACGCGATGCAGCCCTTGCTGCACTTGCACGCCTGCCTCAGCTGTCGATGGCAAATACACAATGCCCAAGAGACGCAATTCTTGGACGTTCACTTTGGTTAGCGCGCTATGATCCTGATGAAGCGAATGCGGAGTTAGCTGAAGAACTATGGCACGAGTACAATCATCCACTTTTCGTTCCGGAGGATGTACCGGGGATGCTTGGGCTTTTAGCCCACCAAGAATGGGACATTCGGTTTATGTCAGCGAAAGCTATCGCTTCTGCGTTACAAGGGAAGGAGAATGAGGGCACAAGAAATACTTGCATTCCGCAAATGTTCACCATGTATCTAAAACATATGCCGATTGTCGAAAATGCAGACGCGAACGGTATTGGGAACGGGGTGCAATCGGCCGGGAAGAGAGGGAGAGACCGTCCGAGAGACGAAACTGAGGATTTGGGCTGGCCAGCACGGGAAGGGGTTGCTCTCGCTATCGAAAGCTTGGCTGAGGCCGACGCCCTGAAAGCAAAAGACATCACGGCATCTTTTGCATTTCTGGCTGGGCGAGGTCTTGGCGACGCTGATGACAAAGTGCGCGCCCGTATGTCTAGAGCCGCGACAGCAGTTGTGCAAGCTGCAGGTACAGTTGGACCGTCTGTTTTGCTGCCGATGATTGAAAAGCAGCTAAATGCTAAACTCGATTCTACAGCTCTACAGCATGATATTGTTCATGCTGATCGGACTAGAGAAAACCTTGTCATGTGTCTAGGCTCTGTGGCCGGTTTTCTATCTGTAGATGATCCTCGAATTGGAAAAATAACTCAGCAGGTGATGAAGACAGCGATAGAAACACCCTCGGACGTAGTTCAACTTGCGGCAGCCCGGTGTTTGATTCCGCTCGCGAAAACCTCCATATCGAAAGAACGTGAAGAAACCGTTACAACTAGTTTGGTCGCAACTGTCTACAGCGACAAGGCTGGGTATGGTGAGCGGAGAGGGGCGGCATACTCGCTGGCAGGAATTGGCCGAGGATTAGGAGTTAGGTATATGCGTCGGTTGGAGATTATGGAGAAAATTGAGTCCGCTTTGGCAGATAAGAACCCACGCCGTCGACAAGGAGGGTTTCTCCTTGTTGAAACGCACGCTCTGCTCATGGAAAGATTGTTTGAGCCATTTGCTGTGGCAATACTGCCGTATCTACTTTCATGCATGGGAGACTCGGCCATTGAGGTCCGTAAGGCTTGTTGGTCTGCAGCCCAGGCAGCAATGTCCGAAATTTCCTCGCAAGGTGTCAAAATGATACTGCCGTCTCTCCTTAAAGGCCTGCAGGACCGCCAGTGGAGGACGAAAGCGGGAAGCGCGGAAGTCCTCGGAGCAATGGCCTTCTGTGCCCCGAGGCAACTAGCCCAATGCTTACCAGAGGTTGTTCCTAAACTTGCAGAGGCGCTTGCCGATGCTCATCCGAAAGTAGTAGACTCAGCGGAGTCCGCTGTAAATCGGATTGCTGCCGTTGTAAGGAGCCCCGAGGTTCGGAAGCTTTCACCGTTTCTTCTTGCTGCCTTGCGTGATCCTGCAGGTAAGACACGCGGTGCAATTGATGCCATGCTGGCATCAGAGTTTGTGCACGCAATCGATACAGCATCTCTCGCCCTGCTGATTCCTCCGTTGTATAGGGGTCTTCGAGAACGGTCGTCCGAGCTGAAGAAAAGGTCTGCTGCCATTGTGGGCTCTATGTGCAATAATGTTTCAAATCCATATGATGTGGTTCCTTACTTGGATCTGCTAATTCCTTCGTTAAGAGTGACATTGCTAGATGCGATCCCCGATGTTCGTCGTACATCGGCTCGGGCTCTCGGAGCTCTCGCTGTGTCGCTTGGTGAGAAAGGATTGCCTGATATCGTTCCCTGGCTCATCAATGCTCTCCTAGGCGGTGTTCAAAATCAGCAGAATCTCAGTGGAGAACGGATTAAGGTCGGTTCAGCTGTTGTGTCGTCCAGTGCAGAGAGATCTGGTGCTGCTATGGGCTTGGCGGAGGTAGCTTCTTCTATGAATGATAGGAGATTGGAGGACGTTTTGAATCGGGTTCTCGTGGCTGGACAGTCATCTACCGAAGGAAAGGAAGGTGGCCTCATGCTGATTGCAGCCATGCCGAGAGCTCTTGGAGAGCGATTTGAGGCACGTTTGTCTGGAGCTCTAGCTGCTACTTTGGTGGGACTTGCCGACGACGCTGACAATGTTCGTGAGGCGGCATTAGAAGCGGGGCGCAGCCTTGTCGCAGCATACGCTAAGACTTCATTGGAACATCTTCTTCCAGAAATTTTGAGCGCCATGCGGGAGAAGCTCTGGCGTATTCGGATGGCTGCAACACGTCTTCTTGGAGACATGCTTTTAGTCATTGCCGGCGCGCGACCAGATCGGCCTGAAGGTTTTGGAGTTACTAACTCAGCCGGCAACGACGAAGAGTTGCAAGAGTCCGATTCAGAGTCTGGCAGCAATGAAGAGGGTGACAGAATTGAAGAAGGGGAAGAAGAAGAAGGTGAATTCGACTCGCCGGAACAGGCTGCGGCCGCAATGACAATCGAAGCCACTATGAAAGCAATTGAGGATGTGCTAGGTTTCGACCGTCGCAATGACGTTCTTGCTGCTCTCTACATTATCAGGTGTGATGTGAGCATAGGCGTCCGTCAAACTGGTATGCAAGTGTGGAAGGCTGTAGTATCGAACACCCCTCGCGTCTTGAGGGAGATCATGCCGTCTGCCGTTCGTCAAATCGTCGATGGCCTAGGTGACGAAGATGAAGAGAGACGAACGGCATCTGGCAAAACTCTAGGCGATTTGTCTCAGAAACTTGGTGATCGTGTAGTACCCGAAGTTCTTCCCGCACTTCATGCTGGAGTAGCTGACCGAGCGGGATCAGAGAGGATACGAAAAGGAGCGTGTGAAGGGCTTGGGGAGTTGGTCGCGGCCAGCCCGCATCATCAATTGGAGGAGCATGGAAAGGAACTGGTTGATACAGTTTACTTGGGGCTCTGTGACAATTCAAGTGCGGTTCGTGCTATAGCGGCGGAAGTGTTCGCATCGCTTTTGAAACCATTAGATGCTGTCGCCGTTGATGCCGTTGTCCCTCGTCTAATTTATCGATTGTCTGAGGATAACAAGGACGGTCACGCTGACGCTGAGCTTGCATTGAATGGTTTGAAACAAATCCTTAGGGCCAGTGGATCGCGGTTGATGGCGATTGTGGTGCCGCGCTTGCTCAAGGAAAAACCACTGAACGCTGCGGCCGCACGGGCTTTGGCCACTGCTGCGATGGTTGGGGATACTTCATTCGAGCCACATGTCGTTGATGTAACGGAAAGCATCATTGATAGCATGGAAGCTACGGAAGATTGTGCATCTGTTGAACCGCTTGAAGGGATTCTTGGAGCGATTGCTGCATGCGGAACCGAGCTCATGAAACCCATGCTTGACGTCGTCTATTCGAAGTTCAACGAAGGCTACGCTGACCGCCGGGTTGCAGCTAGCCGTACATGCGCAGCCCTTTGCCGTAGTTCGAATGCTGAAAACATCCTGCCAGTCTCAGAGTCACTTCTCGAAGTATTGATTAGACAGCTTGCGGACATTGATATCCAAGCAGCCCAAGCAGCGTTGCACGCTTTAGCGGAACTATCTGGTACTGTGCCTAGTCGGGAGTTGATGGTATATATACCAACCGTTCGGCAAGCTCTCCGAAGCACTGCGAGTGGCATTTCTATTACCGAGGACAGCACACAAATCCAAGGTCTGCAACTTCCCAAAGCAGTTGCCCCATTTGTTCCAATTCTTACAGAGGGTCTGCTTCATGGTGAAGCGGAACTTCGAGAGCAGGCAGCACTAGGGGTGGGGGAGATTGTGGAGTTTTCGGACACGAATGTTCTAAGTCCATACGTCATCAAGTTGACAGGACCGCTGATTCGGGTAATGTCTGGGCGCTTCCCATGGCAAGTGAAAGGTGCCGTTCTGAAAGCCCTGCTTTTACTGTTGAAAAAGGTTCCAGCGATGCTGAAGGTGTTTGCACCGCAATTACAGAGCACATTCGTTAAGAGTTTGTCTGACAAGAGCGGCTTGGTCCGTAAGCGAGCTTGTGCGGCTGTTGGGGCATTAGTTCCGATACAGTCGAAATTGGAAGGACTTCTCAATGACTTGGTTGCCTTGGGGTGCAAAGGGGATACAACGGGATCGCGCACAGCCGCCTTTCACTCGTGTAGCCAAGTTTTCAGATTTGGCAAAAAGCTACCGGAAAGCTGTTTCTCAACTTTGCCCGAGTCGATTACGACAGGATTGTCTGATGACGATTCAGACGTGAGTCGGGCTGCCGGAAGGGCTCTTGGTTTTCTAGCAGGAAGAGCTTTGGTTTGTGATCAATATGAATTTGTCCTGGATCTAGTTCATTCACGACTGGACAATGAGAACACAGAGTATACGGAACGTGTAGCGGCGTTAAGGGCGCTCGGGGCGATATATGTGGCTGGAGAAGAATTGAGCGAACTCCGATATGAACATGTACTGAAGACAGTCAGCGAAGTGTATCGTTGCTTGGACAGTGCAATCCCAGATATCCAGTGCGCAGCATGCTCGACGGGTGCAGATCTGGTGATGTTGCTGACAGAAAATCTCCGTCATACGGAATCCGTTGACGATCATGTTCGCGCTGTTCTACTAAAGCTTGCGGGTCGCGCAGAAATTGATCCACGCCCCGACGTCAGAGTTGCTGCACTTGAAGCGATGAAGAAAATCATTTTAACAGACAAACTTGTTATTGCCGAGTCTATATCCAGTTTGGTTGTGTGCGCGGCAGAATCAAACACCGCGATACGAAATGCTGCCGATCGAGTGCTGCGGAGAGCACTGCTAGTTGGGCGTGACTTGGTTTTAAACGAGGAGAATATGAAAGTAGCGAAAGACTGGCTTGGCGACGAGGACAGGCAATTTATAGACAGGCGAATTCCAAAGCTTCGTGCTCTTCCAGAATCTGACGGTGAGCATGAATAGATATGTAGATACTTAGTCTTTCGGTCGAGAAAGAAGAAGCTTCGACAAGGGGTGTAATCCTTTCCATGATAATGACATTTCAACTTCGCTTCGCAGCACGATTTGATGATTATTTCACGAGAGCGAACAGAACACGTCCTAGTCTGATGAAATTCTTCGTCGAATATTGTCACTAAAAGGGTCGAAGTAGATACATCGATACAGGTACCAAAGATCATAACGACGTAATCCGCGTAGCTTCCTGCTTCACAACAAAAATATGTATCACCTACATGATTGTACAGATAACTGCAACATTTGCAACGGCGTCAGCTGAACGCATCAACTGTACACAAGAGTTTCGGAAATTACTACTTTTTTATTCGCTGCTTCACATTCTCTGAGCAGCAAGTTTTAAGAGGCACGGTTAGGCCGCGTCCTCAAGTGGCAGCGATCTGGATAGATTGAGAGCCAATGCCCAACAGGAACATATGTCGAGCGAGTAAGCTTCCGTTCTTGACCGTGGGAACTTGGTCGTTCCACTCTCAATGCTACAGTGGAACTCAACTACGTATTTATACTTTAGTCGGATTCTACACGTACAAACAACACGACAGCTCGCGCTTCATCTAGTGTTCCTGGTAGTAACGACTCACTCTGAACCAGATTTCCTCATGTACACTGTAGGACAACGCAGGGAACAAGGGAACATGCTCCTACCAGGGACAACGCCACGCAGTCGCGCGTTACCTCGCAGATTCCATTCACAAAAAAGCCGCGACAAGCAAAGAGCCACTGTAACGTCCATCACAGCGTCAAGGACACGGGTTATCGAAGTCTCGGAAGAACGTCACGTTGGAGAATCATGGCAAAAGCAGCCCCTTGTCATCCTGAAAATATCCTAGAGCCCGGTTTTCGAAGTAGTAGCGGAAGCAAAAAATAACGACAACGCGTTCTGGACATTGCATGAAGCTGGAGAAATACAAGTTCCACAAACTTTGACTGAACACTTTTTAAGAATACAGAATATTACATGCACCCCTAACTGGTTCCGCATCATAGCGAAAACCGACGCCCTTCATACACTGGTTCCCTGAAATCAGCGAGAAGACTCAAGTAGTTATTCCACTTCCCGCTCAGAATATGAACCGACAATAGCTTGCAGAAAGACCTCCATCCAATTCTGTGCAGCCACCGCAGAGGAGACAATGCGATGCTTGCAGCCACGGGATCGACAGCGCTAGTGTATGAACTAACTTGCACACCGCTCACAATCAAATCGCCATCAAGAGAGTGAGGGTTGTAGAGGCCACGCGCAGTAACTCTTGAAACCTGCGTAATGATACGGGGAAGCCCATCGCATCCCACAAGCCGTTCTCCTTTCTTGACGTCTTTAGCCATGATCAAATCAATATCCGTCCCATTCAGACTACTTTGCCGAAAGCAATATAGGTAATGTCCTGGTGAGACACGCAGCACCTCAAGACCTGGCCCATCTTCAAATTCAATGTAAATAAAGACAGAAAACGTATGCGGATCAGAATGTGAGAATAGATACACAGCGCTCGTGCCGCGAGAGGTGCGAACAAGGTCGCCCAACTTCAGAAGCTCAACCGGCACTTGCTCACCAGACCCAAGAGACACAAGCTCTCCGGCAGGAAAGCAACTGCTGTCTTGGCCGGCCTCATCAGAATCGTGGAATTCGCTGTTGTTGACAGTGGCTTCCCCATAGGTCAAACTGAATCCTAAAAGCGGCTTAACAGGAGTATTCTCCACCACTTGCGGCTTCTCCACTATATAGTCATCATCTGCGGTAATTCCACTGTTCCAACCATGCAGAGGAATAGGGGTAGGGCTGATAAACTTGCCTTCGTCACACATGTTTTCTGAAGACAAACCAACAAACCAGCCCGGTGACGGAACGATCTTGGCAAGGCAGCTCAAACGAGTATGATCCTGCCTGCCAAACCTAATCTCCATTTCGACAAGACTTTCAGCCGCAGCGTCTCCTTCCGATATCTTGTACTCAAAAACAGTAGATCCTTTTTTCCCTTGGAGCTCCCCCGTGAGAGGCTTGTCGTCGTCGGGATCGTCAAGAAAATCTCGAACTGGACCGCTGACCACTTTTCCAGAACGCCACAGAGTGTAATTTTCCGAGTGAGACACGCAAATGAGTCGAGAAAAGCCGACAAAAATGGTGGGATCCGTGTTTGGGATCCCTGAGTCAACGTCGGTCGTCCATAAGTATTTGAAACGCACGGTGTAGTTAGTCTCGCCGTCACATTGCCCAGAAACCACGTGCAGATAGGCCAACAAGGTCAAAGCAATGAAGGACGCCACAGCCTGCAGAGAACAGTGCCCGAAGGTCATGGGCAGTATTTACACCAACAAGATGTTGCTCGGAAAAGAGAGAACTCGAGCTCAAGGAGACAGATCATGCTCCAGAGTGCCGCGGGTTCAACTGACTACACCACGACAGTAATGGAACAACGGTTATCAAGCCAGCCGAATCGTTCAGTACTTGTCGAGACAGAGAGAGCACGGCAAATTTCTTCCAAGTTGAGAAAATTCCGAACTACAAAACCGTTGTGTACTCTTGATCGGGCACGATTGGCGGATGCCAGGCACGAAAGAAATTGTACAGCTGTAATCTTTAGGGCGGTCGCACAAGATTTCTGGCTCTGCACGCTAGTTGCCCATTCGCTGAACGAATCAAGATGGTGTAAAATTACGGAGGTCCGCTTCCACTTTTCAAATGTCGCTTTGACCACTTCCACATGGCTGTGCTACCCCTGTGGTCAAAAATACCAAACGCCTGGTGTCTATTAGGGATTTGGCCTCATTCAACGCTAAATTGGCTCCCATGAGATCAAGTTTCAAGTTTCGCGGGGATATTAAAGGGGTCAAGGAGACCATGTTAGCTGTTCGTGGTATCCACTTAAAGCTCACGTATATACTCTATACGGACAGGGTAGAGCTGCAGAAGAACTCGAGGGATTTTTTTTGAAGCACAGTTTTGGCTCAAGATCTAATCTTGCACTTCAGACTTAGAAAACGACCCAAAACACGCTTAATCCCATGCGCTTCCCTATATTATCTCAGCACTGACATTTCTCCTACATACATACATTCCGATTGTGTTTTGCAGTCTTCTCGGCTTCAACGATCCAAGTAGCAATTAGAACATTGACGACTTACGCTTCTAAGAGGTGGAATTTACACTAGCATCCGTTAGAGACTTTTCAGTGGGGACGCGCTCCCCCGCTTCCTTCACGCCTTCGCAGCATATGTGCAGTCTTATCAAGATTCTCTAGATCTACATTTCATCCTTGTCATGAACTCAAAAAACTTTTACTTTTCTTTCACGCCGCCTTCGAGGATGGGTTGTCTAGGTACCTCGAAGACTTTGATTTGATTCCATACTACAGAACTAATTGCCTTACACCTTCCAAAGTGTCTACATATGCCCCTTGTGTTCTTCGTCGGACCATCACCGGTCATCCACCCTGTCCTGTCTAGAGAAGACCTGCTCTGGTGAGAGGGCGGAAGCCCCCGAATATTATGCCCAGCGCTGAGAACGCCAAAGTCTTATATTATGCCTGGTCGAGTTCTGAGATAAACTCCCGCTCTAAGTTAGAACGGGACAGAAATTGCATGGACAAGATACTATCACGACTGCACCAAGTACTAAGTGCTCGAGAGACTGAGGCACAAACTCCGGGGGACCGAAGAGGGTATCTAATGTTAGTGTATGCACTGATAGTCTGTACATATGAATACCAAGGATCGGTCAATACTGAGTTATGTACTGAAAAGCACTTGGAGCAGCCCTGACCTACGACTTGTTACAACAGCAAGAACGCCACTTGCCCAATAGAGAATAAAGATCTCACTTGTGCTCCAAACCGAGTTGTCATATCGAATGGATCGTCGAAGTCACGAGATCCCAAAGATGTGATAGCTAACGGCTCGGAGGACTAGGTGGTAAAGCGTCGCGAGACGGCCCACGAGCCACGAATTGTACCCACGCATACCATAACACGGAGGGGCAGGTCGCTTTGGATTGAAGAGGGAACGGGTCAATCATAGCAGGTAGGTGTGGAGATAGGGATAGATACAGTGATAGATGTATTGGTAATCAGATGAACGTAAGGAGGGTAAATGGCAACGATTACCAAGCGCGGACGCCACGGTCGAAGAAGCGAGCACGTGGGAGATTTCATTACACGATGGTAGAGAGCTGGGCGGAAAGTGGATTGCGGACGACAGGCTGTGTGCAGAATATAGAGCAAAAGCCTGTTCCTTGAATGTTTGAATCGGTTGGTCTGACTTAGACTACACACAGTCCTGCAGGATATGACATTCGTATTGGGCGCCGAAGTACGTTGCAAATAGGGGATAGGTTTGTGCACTCACACTAGTGTGGCGCTAAATGATTATACAAAATGATACACAATGCCACCCGGGCCCATGGACGCTCGCGAATTAGTGTCACGGGGGTATGGTAGATTGAAAAAGCGTCTTCAGACAACTTGCGGTAGTACTGTGTCTGCAGTGCCGCTCAACTACAAAATAGGAGATGTAAATAGAAACGATTTCAGATACGTGTGTGTGCTCGAGAATGAGTGGAGCGCCGAATTGCACAGTAGCTGCTGCGAAAACCGAAATGGTTTATCTGGCTGAGCCACCACAACCTGATTATGGGTATGGGGCAAGAGAGAGACGAAATGGTGGTCGGAAGTGACGACTACAACAATAGCAGGATCGACACCTTTAGCCTCGGCCGACTGCAGACCTTGGGCATTACCGGAGTAGAGTGAAATATCTGTGCGTCCAGGACGAGCAGTGGTTCCGGAATGGAGCTGAGTTATATATTATATCCTCAGGACTGATATAGAGCAAATGGATAGCAGTAGCATCTTGTGGTTGGTTCGGAAAACTTCCGACTTTTTTGCGTCTGAGATGAGCTCCTCAGGAGGCAGTCATATGGTACTACCACAATGTATGATCAATGAGTACATGTGTAGGCTCTTGAGTTAGCTTTGTGTACTGTACGTCTGAGACTAGAGTAGAGATGAGCTCGCGGGATACCAGCCTTCGCAGGAAACTTGTTACCAAGCGCGGAGAGTTAGTTCAGAGAATAAGTTGCTAAGCAAATATTTCCTGAAAGCAGGTCGAACACTATCAACAGCCAGCAGAAAGGGGCGATGTCTTTTTCACCTGTGTAACAAGGAGTTGTGTATGGCCAGATACAAGATAGTGTTATCGTCTTGGCAGTGATATTTGGGCGAGCTGGGTTGATTCGAAATCGTGCTCGAAATTAGTATTAATGAAGGGAACCAAGTTAGTGAGGTTCTTCGCGGTTGGTTTCAAAACGGACCGTAAGCCCCAAATAAAGAAGTTTGGGATTAGTGCGTAAAGTTGTGCACCCGGTGGATATCTTGGATAGTCATACTGATTAGCTCGGCAAGCAGTGTAATTCTGACCGCAGCAGAGCGGCGATCTGCAGGACATTCGCCATGTGTGAAACGTATGTGGCAAGTACTTCAGTAAAAGGACCAGAAGCGCGAGCAGCAGGCCTGTTAACGTGGATTGTAGCTGAGCGGTGCTTGTGGAAAAGTTTAGATGCGTTCTCTCGGAATACAAGGATCGTAAGACCTTGCGGGAGGGTCCAAAGTAGATTCGTTCGAAGCAGTGCAGGGTACGGAGAACGGAACAAAATTGCTTCGGCTAGAGTTTAGACTATGAACGCAAGTAGTGGGTGAAGTCGCAAGAAAGCCGCTACGTCTGTGTTTCCGGAAATGGATTCGGACGTCCACTGAGTCCAGTACGAGGTCTAGTGATAACTGTGGTTTACTACACATTTTGCAGTTCCAGGTCTAGTATTACTAGACTCGGACATCCACCTTGTGGAAGTCTGGGTCCAGTAGTACTAGCTCATGTACTACGGGCTGTGGAAGTCCACGATGCAGTTGTACCACGCAGCGTACTGCGACTTGTTGGAGTTCATTCCTAGTTTTACTACTCAACAACGGCACTTTTCACAGTTCCGAATGCAGTTTTGCTGCATTCGGAACGGGGAAAAGTGCAGCTGCGCAGCGTACTTACTGACACTGAACCAAGCGTTCACTGCGCGCGCTGAACGTCCGGTCGTATTCTACTACATTTCCGTACTGCTACATGAATAGCGCTTCTTTGGTATTTGGACGTATCTACGTTTTCAGCATCATGCCCCACCATCACCCGCACTCCCTCACCCTCTCCACCTCCGACAGCCCGCACTCCCGCATTGCATTGACCACCAGGCGCCGCGCCACTCTTGAATGACGCCTTCCATCCAACCCACCGTCCCTTTCGGTTCACATACCACACTTCACCATCACCCGCACTCCCTTACCCTCTCCACATCCAGCAGCCCGCCCTCCCCGCATCGCGTCGAATACCGAACGCCTCGTCACTCTTGAACGACGCCACCCGTCCCAGCCTGCTTCCCTTCAAGTTTGTACACCACAGTCCACTACCACTAGCATTGCCTCGACCTCTCCATCTCCAACAGCTCGCACTGTCCGCATCGCATCCCATTCAACCTCCCAGAGCCCGCACTTCCCGCATGGCGTCTCGAGCTACACGTGTCGCCACTCTCCAACGACAACGGCCATCCCCCCCAACACCCCTTCCAGTTTGCACACTACACCAC